>CM045729.1:86079049-86109049 GCA_024760905.1 Plotosus lineatus | reverse complement strand
TGGCCTACTGTGCATGTCTTTGGACTGAAAGGAAACTCGTGTACCAGGAGGAAACCTTTGCAAGCACTGGAAGAACATGTAAACGCCACAAAGAAAAGCTTGAATCCATGAATCGAACCAGAACTTTCTCACTGTCAGGCAGACTTGCTAACCAATTTGACACCACGACACCCTTACTTCAAAATAGTTTTATTTCTAATATTATTTTGATATTCTTTTCACTCGTCTTCCTCAATTTCACACATTTTACTGAAGATGAGTGAGGTGTGGAGAGTATTGCATGCATATGTGATGTCGACGTAAGGTCTAATGAAAATACAAATACCTCATACAAGTTTGAAACATTGAAAGGAACAATGTTTATTTTAATACCAGATACATGGCGTTACCAGAATATAAAGTAAAATGTGAAGATTTTTAATGATTTAAGCATCTCTATTCACCGGATTTAATCTCCTCAAGGGAAAAAAAGTACTATAATACAGAGAGCAAGAGGTGGACAGACGCTCCCCGACTTAAGTTTTTAATTGGTTCCGGACGGCCGAACACAAGTTGTACAGTGGCGTATGACGCTCATACTGTACTATACATCCATAAATACCATAACCGTATCTCATAAAAACACCACTAAATCAATTATTATAAACATAACATTGTAAAATAATTTCAAATATATCAAATAATATCAACATTAATTTCAAATAAATTAAATTAAAACAAAATAATTTCAAATTGATACATTTGAATCAAATTCACTCATCAAATATCAAATACAGTATCAAATATAACCTTTAAAATTCTCTATGATGCGATCTTTCTGCTTGTAAATGGTTCCGATGGTCGACGGATGATCACTTTACATGAAGCTGAGCTGAGTCACATTACATGAAGCTGAGCCGACTCACGTGAAGCTTAAAACAGCCAATCAACGCTTACAATATGTGAGGCGCTCAATACCGAAGGTAGTTTACTTGCTGTGCTTGAAGGCAGGTTATACGGACTTCCGGTCTTTCAAGTGAGCAATGGCGCCATTTAGTGAACTCGTTTAGTACTCAGCCTGCACTGATGTGAATCACCAGCAGAGTGGAGAGTTCTCTTTCTTTTCTGGATTCGGGTTTTCATTCATTTTACAACTCTCTTTGCTTAACTACGTATGCATGGTAGATTGCGCCAATCCGAGCAGATAGTTAATTCATCTCTGTGTATGAGACTTGCACCCATGCTAGTAGGCTTACGCTTCTGACCAAGCATATTTGCTTAGGGTTACAAAAGTCCGCAAAACAGTGTAAAAACAAAGATCACAGAGACAACGTCTTAACACAAGGGTAACACACTATATAATTGATAAATATATATATATCTTCTTCTTTTCCTTTCGGCTGTTCCCTTCAGGGGTCGCCACAGCAAATGATCTGCCTCCATCTCTCCCTATCCTCTGCATCTTCTACTCTTGCTCCAACGACCTTCATGCCCACCTTCACCGCATCCATAAATCTTCTCTTTGGTCTTCCTCTGGGCCTTTTGCCTGGTAGTTCCAACCTCAGCATCCTACGACCAATATACTCACTATCCCTCCTCTGTACATGTCCAAACCATCTCAATCTAGCCTCTCTGACTTTGTCTCCAAAACATCTAACATGTGCTGTCCCTCTGATGTACTCATTTCTGATCCTATCCATCCTCGTTACTCCCAAAGAGAACCTCAACATTTTCATCTCTGCTACCTCCAACTCTGACTCCTGTCTTTTCCCCAGGGCCACTGTCTCTAAACCATACAACATTGCTGGCCTCATCACCGGCTTGTACACTTTTCCCTTCATTCTTGCCGATACTCTCCTATCACACATCACACCGGACACTTTTCTCCATCTATTCCAACCTGCCTGTGCACGCGCTTCTTCACCTCTTTTCCACAACAAAACACAGTAAATAAAATATAACACACAAACATTTTAAACATTACCTTCGGTCATGTACTGGAATAATAATTAAAAAAAGACGTTAATAGTGGAGTGTTTTACAACAGTTCAATCATTACTGTATTCCTCTTCAGCAATGACGGACTTCAGAGGAAACTGTCGTTTCTTCCGGAGAAAGTCTTATTTCTTCAGAAGAGAAATCCAACCTCATTACCTTTTTCTGGTGCTTAAGCAGGTGTTTGAGTGACATCATAGAACTTAACTGGTAATTAAAACACACTAAAAAAGGCTCACTGCCAACTTGTGCGCGAATGAGGAAAAAGGGGCATTTACATAACCTCACCCAATCAGCAGGAAGGAGGACAGCCATTGGCTGAATTTGAATCATGTGTGAGCTGCTCGGCAGTCCGTGAATACTCAAACCGCGAGTGCAAAACCGCAAATAGTCAAGGACCTACTGCATATTTATATATATATATATATATATATATATATATATATATACACACACATACACAGACGGTCCCCGACTTACTTTCATCCGTTTTATTTTTTTTCGAATTTTTTTTTTTTTTTAAAGTCAAATTTTGAGTTTAGTGTACCTACATAGTACGCTGACGTAATAACGCTGCGTCCATTGTTTACAAACGACAGACTGAACGAGCCCCTCCTTTATCCCAGTTCAGGTATATATATATATATATATATATATATATATAGATAGATAGATAGATAGATAGTACTAGGTGGGTACGTCTAAACTCAAAATTTGCCTTTTTTTTTTTTTTTTTTTTTTTTTTTACATTAAACGGATAAACGTAAGTTGGGGAGCGTCTAGCGTCTGTATATAATAGTTGGGTCATGTGATGTAATGTTGTTGGTAATGAGGTGAAATAATTAAAGCTGTAGTAGTATTCTTGGGTTGTTGAAATGATCTCTAAATCTACGGTTTGTCGAGACTTAGATAAGCGACAAACCGTAGCTTTAGAGACCATTTCAACAACCCAACAATACTTAAAGGTTTAGGTTGAAGTTTTTTCTTTTTTTTCCCCCAATGGTCTTGCAAGCTGTCCAGGGTGTACCCCCACCCACCAGGGTCAACTGAGATGGGTGCCAGCCTCCCCACAACCCCGATTATGATTAAGCGGTTTAGAAAATGGATGAATGAATGAGTTTGATAGCCAGTTATACTGTCTTGCTTCAAGATTTATTGGTGAATCGAGGAGGTCTGGAATTTTGTTCTAAATGTTAAATTTAAATTTGGTCACTCTCAAAATGTGTTGCAAAGATGCATCAATACTAACAAAAGAGGTCACCATGATAAAATAAATAAATAAATAAACAGGCACAACCCTCAGAGCAATAACAGACACTGTAGAAGTAGCTAAATCAACAATTAGGTATATCTTCCAAAGACTGCATACACTGATAACGTCAGTAACATCAAAAGACCTACAAGACGATGGAAGATAAATGGAATAATGAGAGGATTCTACAATAGGGATTGGGGGGGCTGATAGCCTCAGTCTATAGTCAAGTGACACCTTCAGGAAGGTCAATAGAGAGGGTTTATCTCAAGGTACAAACCACTGGTACACTCAAGACCAGATTAGACTTTGCTATAAAGCCCACCAGTTCCTTGGACAGATGAAACCAAGATGATTTTGTACCAGAATGATAGAAGAGGAGTGTATGGTGAAGGAAAACAAACTAGTTGTTTCTTTGTCCTCATTAATACCCACTGTGGTGGACCCGGAAAATCAGACGCAAACTTCCAAGTCAAGAATAAGCGCCAGATGAGTAAAATCAATGGTATAAAACTTCAATGAAAAACAGGATTAACAAGATGAACTAAGGATTCAGCTCCGATTCAGCTTCTTCTTGGTTATTGGGTCGAAGACCATTACTGCCTTTTCCAGCCAAACCCTCCCAGGTAGCATCACTTGTACATTTAGAATAAATGCCCTCTCAACCTCTCAAGGTATAAGAAGAGAGTCTTTCAAAAGACAGAATGAAAAATATAGGTGAGCAAAATCAAATAAGGGTTTTGGCTCTTACGGAAACCTTGTGATTGAGAGCATACTGGCTGCTACTGGAATGGAGGCACTGGTATTTATTAATGATGCAACTGCTGACATAAGAAATTGTATCTCTCTGAACACTACCAGATACATTCTGTGTGCTCATATTCAGGCTAATATAGCAGAACTGCTACAAAGCAGGAAGATGGTTCTTATTACAGAACAAGAATGACCCAAAACGTTCAGTGAAAGCAACCCGTCAGCTGCTTAACATAAACAATTTTAATGCTTTTAAATGGTATTCAGCTTAACTTATATGCTAAGCATGCTTTTCATTTACAACAGATACTCAGGCTCGGGCAGTATGGTGGCGTAGTGCCTCACAGCGACAAGGTCCTGGGTTCGAGCATAGCGGGGTGTTCGGTGGGGAGTCCGCATGTTCTCCCCATGCATGTGTGAATTTCCTCTGCGTACTCTGGTTTCCTCCCACTGTTCAAAACCATGCACATTAGACTCATTTACTGTTTTCAATTTACCCCTGTGTGTGTGTGTGTGTGTGTGTGTGTGTTTTTGCAATGGACTGGCCAGCTGTTTAGGTAACCCAGCCTTTGCCCAGAGTTGGTTAAGATATGCTCCATTTTTCCCATGACCCTAGTACAATTAAGTGGCTAGGCAAATTAATTAATATTTATTTTATCAACTTTCATTGATGACTGGTGGCCTAATATTTTTTTTAAATCATGCTGTAATAAACATTAAAACATTGACGTAACAATTCTTACTTTATGCATATTCAAGCTTTCTTGGACTTTTTCTAATGCCTCAATCTTTTTTTTTTTCTTTTTTTTTTAGGATGCCAAGCAGAGCACTTTGTTGGACATGGAAATGGCAGATTACGAGCGACTAGTCAAAGAACTTAATCTGCAGCTCTCTGAAAAGGATAGATTACTGGAAGAACAGGAACGACAGACACAAGCGCAGACAGAGAGGGAGGAGAAACTGAATCAGGAAATAGGCAAGTGCTGTTCCTTTTCAGAGTGTGAATATCAAACAAATATAGGAACCCTGTATGCAAAGGATTCAGAAGGAAAGAGACTGACCCACAATACTGTTGCAGTGGATTCGTCACTTTTTTCCTTCTCTCTCTCTAGCGCCCTTTCTCTCGCTCTCTCGCTGTGCGTATGTACAAACATACAAGTTCTGCTTCTTGGCATTTTAAGCACACAACCTTAGTGCACAGAACTCATCCTGGGACCTGATACACCAGTTTAGATAGAGTCAATAGGCCACGGGCTCCGAGTGTCAACAATAACTCCTGCTGCACCACGCCCTGTATAGTACAGCACTGAAATGACCATTGTCATAAAATACCAAAGGACAACTGCACATTTTAACATTGTGGGTAAAGATGCAAAATTGTGAATAAAGGTTTTGGCATGTTCTATCGAAATTATCAGTTTTTAATAAATATACGCCTACATTCATGATGGCTTTGGCTAATTTTTTTTCACAGATTGTTTCCCCCCCCGATAGAGAACAAAAACACCCAAGTTTGTGGCATCAATTCCTTCTTTCTTTTGTTCTGTTGTATTTTTTCTCTTGTAACTTACTTAAAACACATACAGTGGTACTTCACCGTACGAAAGTCTCACCAAACGAAAAATTCAGGTTACGAAAAGCATTTTCCTAAAATTTTTGATTCATGATACGAAACAAGTTCACGTTATGAAAGTGCTATCTTCAAAATTCAAACACGCCATTCAAACATTAAAACGCGCCACTCAAACGATGCACAAGCTACTCTCCCATAAATGACGTTCAAACATCCCGTCCCACTGGCCTCCCATTGGCTAACATCTGAGCTGTTCATGTCGCCTTCACTAAAGCGCCATTTTGGACAGGTCCACCTGATGCCATCTTGGACAGGGATCCCATTGCGTAGGAGGAATGACACAGCTACCTCCCATTCCCTATTATAGAGCTGAATCCACCATGATGCTTTTCGTGCAAAGGACCGAGTTACGGTTGTTTTATGCTTTTTTTTTTTTTTTGACTCAGGCTTTTAACGTTCCATAAACATTTGTAAGATGTGTACAGTGGTACCTCACCTTACGAAATTAATCCGTTCCAGAGCCTTTTTCTTCACCTGGATTTTTCGTAAATTGAACCGCATTTTACATGTAAGACTCATTCCAAGGCCCCCAATACTACCCCTAAACCCTTTAAAAATTATAAAAGCATACCTTTTAAGACCTCCTTCTGCTTCAGTATTGTACCGATGGTAGACAAGTTTGGCCATATTCCTTTGCGATATCACTCAACCCCATGCCATGAGCCGGCTTCTTCTTTTCACTTGCACCGGAAATCAAATGTGTGTTTGCGCGCGCGCGTGTGTGTGTGTGTGTGTGTGTGTGTGTGCACGCATGTGTTGACCATGTCTTCTTAGCAGAGTTATACAAATGTTACAAATGTTACAAATGTTTATGGAAGGTTAAAAACCTGAGTCAAAAAAGCTCATGAAACAACAATAGCTCTGTCCTTTACACAAAAAGCATTATGGGCACTGCAGCTCCATAATAGCCAATAGGAGGGAGCTGCGTGATCACTCCTAACCAATGTGACTTTTTTCTTTTTTTTAGTATTTCTTAAAAAATAAGGAAATTAAAGAAAGCTCAGTGAAAAAGTTAAACAAGGCCAATTATTCAAAAAAAAAAAAAAAACCACACAAAAAACAACCCAAAATCTCCCATCAAAACTAGTTACATTGTTGTGAGGTGCGCACCTGAGTGTGTGTATGTCTGTGTATTCATATTTTATTTACATCTTATGAATTAGTTTTTAATGTTTAATTGTTATTATAAGCATTTATAGCATTGAATATGTATTTATTGATATTATATACACATATACATGTACGTATATATACAGACGTGTATGTATATATATATATATATACAGATGCTATATATATATATATATATATATATATATATATATATATATATATATATATATATATATATATATATACAGACGCTCCCCGAGTTACGTTTTTAATTGGTTCCGGACGGCCGAACGTAAGTTGAAAGTGAACGTAAGTTGTTACAGTGACGTATGACGCTCATACTGTACTATACATCCATAAATACCATTATGGTATCTCATAAAACACCCCTAAATCAGTTATTATAAACATAACATTGTAAAATAATATCACATATATCAAATAATATCAGCATTAATTTCAAATAAATTCAATTCAAGCAAAATAATTTCAAATAGATAAATTTTAGTCAAATTCACTCATCAAATATCAAATACAATATCAAATATAACCTTTAACACTCTCTATGACGCAATCTTTCTGCTTGTAAATGGTTCCGATGGTTGACGGATGGTCACTTTACATGAAACTGAGCTGAGTCACATTAAATGAAGCTGAGTCGACTCACTTTACATGACGCTTAAAACAGCCAATCAACGCTTACAATGTGTGAGGCACTCAAAAACAAAAATAGTTTACTTGCTGTGGGTTATACGGACTTCCGGCCTTTCAAGTGAGCAAGGGTGCCGTTGAACTCATTTAGTACTCAGCCTGCACTGATGTGAATCACCAGCAGAGCAGAGAGTTCTCTTTCTTTTCTGCATTCGGGTTTTCATTCATTTTACAACTCTGCTTAACAGCGTATGCATGGTAGATTGCGCCAATCCGAGCAGATAGTTAATTCATCTCTGTGTATGAGACTTGCACCCATGCTAGTAGGCTTACACTTCTGACCAAGCATGTTTGCTTAGGGTTACAAAAGTCCGCAAAACAGTGTAAACACAAAGATCACAGGACGAAGTCTTAACACAAGGGTAACACGCTATATCACTGATATATAAAACTGAACTGGGAAGAAGGAGGGGACATGTTCAGTCTGTTGTTTGTAAACAATACACGCGGTGTCATTATGTCATTACGTTAGCGTACTACGTAGGTACGTCTAAACTTAAAATTTGACTTTTTAAAAAAAAAAACCCTGTAAAATCGAAAAAAATGGATGAACGTAAGTCGGGGAGCGTCTGTGTTATATATATATATTTGATTTTTTTTTTTTTTTTTTTTTTTTTTGTATTTTGAAACCTTTTGGAGTATAGGATAAAATTAAAAGTCAAACGGCCATGTATTACAAATACATGCTGTCAGAAATTGCTGAAGATTCATTCAATATGTTTAGATGAAGAAACTAACCAATTTTTGCCACAGAATCTTTAAAGTCGCTTGTGGATGCCAGCGAGGAGAAGACTGCAAAAGTTAAACAGCTGCTGGTGAAAACTAAGAAGGATTTAGCAGATGCAAAGAAAGAAGTGAGTTTCATCATGTTTACCACATTAAGTGTGTAATGATCTCATTGTTCATCTTCACGTGATGACGTTTAGCTCATTTTCACCTCAGGATAAGCTACAGGGTGTTTTGCCAGGAGCAGAACTTGTCATTTAACATTTTCTCGGTGCAGAACAGAGGACGAATTCAGCCGGACCTTTTAACTGGTGCTGGCTCTCTTACAGGATGGGACCAGCCCTCTTCTAGGGTTTTTTGTTATTTAGCAGTAAAAAGTGCTGTTATAGTGTGTGTGAAATTTTTGAAATGTGTGATGATCTATTTCACTGTACAAGTCATGTGCAAACAAGTCTGAGGTAAATGTACATACAAGAATTTCAACACGTTACCTCATTGTGAGCATATCTGCCGCACAGCGAGAAGGTCCTGGGTTCGAGTCTCAGGCTGTGTAGAGTTTGCATGTCCTCCCAGCACTGATGTGAGTTTTTTCTGGGTGCTCCTGCGACCTCCCACAGTCCACAGATGTGCACTTAGGCTTATTGCGTGTTCCAAAAGGCCCCTAGGTGCGAGTTGTTGGTGTATGTTGCCCCTGTGATGGTCAGGAAAGCTGATCAGGGTTTTGCCTATTGTCAGCTGACATAGGTTTTGATCTCCTCATGACCCTAGTATGAGAAAGTGGTTCAGCAAATGAGTGAGATGATGAATGATAATTGGATGAAGAAGAATGATAATCAGTCATTATTGTAATTATGCGTTAATTCCTTTGTTCATGCCTGAAGCATTATGCGATGCCTGCACACTGATCAGATTAATTAGTTATGTGACATGTTGATAAGTAATTAGTGCAGTATTCAAAGGCAAAGTTTCAGGAAATAACCTTTCTGCATGTTACTGAGTAAATTCGCAACCTTCGTTATTTTCTGTGCCATGAAAGAGCACTACACAGAGCGAGACATAGGCTCTTATCATGGGGTGAACTGTGGCGGGTTGTCTAGCTACATATTTAAACTCACCACTTAATATATTTTTCTTTTAAAGTGGTGTAATTTTCACTTTGCTTTTGCAGGAAACCTCTCAGATGATGCTGCAATCTTCTCTGAAAGGGGAATTAGAAGCCATTCAACAGCAGTTGGAAAATTACAAGGTAAAAAAAATCAGGATTTACATGTCAAACAAAGTGGGTGAATAAAATCATAAGTGAAACGCAGCAAACATGTCGCCATGATGAGCCCGTTAACTGTCTACCGACACTGCTCTAATCAGCAATAATTCCTCTGCATTATAATGCTCCAAAAGCTTCGGGTTTAAGCCATGTTGCATACTCTTTGTTTTCAGCTATTTAATATATAATTTCCAGATAATTCTGAAACCTTAAATGTACGAAGTAAAAGTCCATAAACTAAACCTGAATAGAATAATGGTCAATAAACGCTTTTCATTCACCAACTGTTCTTACGAAAAAAATCACTCTGAACTCTTACGTATACCAAGTTGGCGTTCACCAATATTTTTTTATCTGGGATACATTCTATGAACAGAATCTCTGAACATGAAACAGCACGTAAACACACGTATCTATGCTGAAGTGATGCTGCTGAATTGCTACTACACCCGTTCTTATTTAATCTTTTCAATTTTTTCCAGATCAATAATACAGACGCTCCCCGACTTACGTTTTTAATTGGTTCCGGACGGCTGAATGTAAATTGAAAGTGAACATAAGTTGTTATAGTGATGTATGGCGTGTGACGTATGACGCTCATACTGTACCATACATCCATAAATACCATTACCGTATCTCATAAAACACCCCTAAATCAATTATTATAAACAGAACATTGTAAAATAATATCAAATATATCAAATAATATCAACATTAATTTCAAATAAGTCACTTATTTATACCGAGTCACTTTACATGAAGCTTAAAGCAGCCAACCAACGCTTGCAATATGTGAGGCGCTCAATACCGAAAGTAGTGTTCTTGCGAAAGTAGGGTACTTGCTGTGGGTTATACAGACTTCCGGTCTTTCAAGTGCACAAGGGTGCCGTTGAACTCGTTTAGAACACAGCCTGCCCTGATGTAAATCCCAACAAAGCGGAGAGTTCTTTCTTTTGTGTAAGTAAGTAAGTAAACTTTATTCAAACGATGCATACAAATAACAAGTACAGATCCTAATGAATATTAATATAGAAATAAGTCTACACTCTTGGGATTCTGCTAAAAGATAATAAATATCTGTAATTGTTCTGTAATTTGTGGATTCGGGTTTTCATTTTACAACTCTCTTTGCTTAACTGAGTATGCATGGTAGAGTATGCATGGTGCCGATCTGAGCAGATAGTTAATTCATCTCTGTGTATGAGACTTGCACCCGTGCTAGTAGGCTTACACTTCTGACCAACCAGATTTGCTTAGAGTTAAAAAAGTTCGCAAAACAGTGTAAACGCAAAGATCACAGAGACGACATCTTAACACAAGGGTAACACGCTATACAGTATAACTGATACATATATTTACACACACACACACACACACACACACACACACACACACACACACACACACACACACACACATTCAGTCTGTAATTTGTAAACAATGAATGCAGCATCATTGCGTCAGTACGTCAGCGTACTACTTAGGTACGTCTAAACTCAAAATTTGCTTTTTTTTTTTGGAACTTGTAAAACGGATGAACGTAAGTCGGGGAGTGTCTGTAATGTGATGCCCGAAAAAATTGTACCTCCCCGAGCAATATACAATTTGCATCCTCTTAAAAAGTGGGGCAACCGGTGGCTTGTTGTTTAGTAACAATTTTTGTTTTTTAAATTACATGTGCAATTGTTGTCTGTACAACTTGCTACAGTGCAGGAGGAATGTAAAAGACGTCAGAGCAGCTCTAAGCAGAGTGTATGCATAAAAAGTTGACAAAATCTATTTTTCCATGGGATTCTAACATGGTTAAGATAAGTCATGCCAGATCTTTTCACAACTTTATTTTAATACACTATGTAGCAACAGTTGAGTGAAAAAAATTGCGGGGGTGAGCTGGGGGGTGACTTGCAATAACTTCGTAATTACTGATTGAAAGAGAGGGTGGGAGAGTACTTTATTGCTCTCTGCGGAAATTTTGCTGCAGCAGTACAACAAACAACAGGATATAATGCACAGGTTAGAGAAACCCAAGTATGTAAGAATAAATGGAGATGGATGAAATTTTACGGAGCAATAAAACTTTTGAAAATGGTTATAGTGCAGATGTTCATGTAGTGGCTGTAATTTTAAATGTAAATCAGAAAAATAATAAATAAATTCTCCAAATTAAAAAATATCTGGTTATTACTCAACTAACATAATGTGAATGAAGTGAATTCATTTCATTCAGTCATTCATTTTCTGAACCGCTTAATCCTAACTAAGGTCACGGGGAGGCTGGCGCCCATCTCTGCCCTCGCCCAGAGTCAGCTGAGATGGGCGCCAGCCTTCCCGCTTCGTCCTACTCATCTAACTCTGGACAAGGGCAGAGTACGCCAGGCCATTGCAGAATCACTCTATACAGCTAGACATGGCTGACCTTTGATAATATGGGTAGCAACACAATGGCGGATAGGGGTGGGGGGTGACAACCTTTTGAGAGTGGGGTTTGAACCCCCAACGTTGGAATCAGTAATCCAGCTCCTCACCACCCGGCCACCACTGCCCACTGTCCAGTTAGTTATGGATAAGTAGGATTTTCTGTAGCACTCTTTGCTTGTCCAAGACTGGATCAGTTAATGCTGAACATGCTCTGTTGTATAATGAGGTGTACATGGGCAAGAGGGGGGAATTATTTATGATGAGCACCATTGTAACCAGCATCCTGTGCTATAGAGCTGATTCAAGATTGGTCCTAATTACCTATCAGTGTTTCCTCATTCAGGGTCTAATCACACGAGTGATAGAAAAGTGATTGATGTGATGAATTTTAAATTAAAATACATGGAATACGGTGGATGCCAACAAGTCTCAAGCTTTTTTTTTAACTTTCCACATAGAAGCCTGACTGGTCTCAAACTTTCTGCATGGAAGTCTCCAACTTGTTGCATTTCTTTTCAAATGAAAACGAAATAAGTGAACAGAACAACAATGGTGTAAACTTCTCACGGCATGAGCAGACTGTTTCAGAAGTTTGTTTGAGACTCTTATATGTCATGGCCTCATTTTTTCGAAATTCGCAGAAATTGAAATCTTTTTTTATGGTGAATTCACTAATGGGTGACCAGAATATGATGCCACGAATGTCACAAAACAAATTTGAGAATGAAAAAAGAGATGACGATAAATTGCCATTCACATCACTCGCTTATCAAGTTAATATCAATTATATCCTTTTTTTTTTTTACATCACAAAGCCATAACATTTTCAGCTATCCACTCTATCTGAAATTTTTTTTTTCAATTTGATCACAGCATAGTGAAAGTACAGTAGGCCCTTGACTATTTGCGGTATTGCACTTGCGCTTTGCATATTCACGGACTGCCAAGCAACTGACACGTCATTCAATTTCAGCCAATGGCTGTCCTCCTTCCTGCTGATTGGTTGAGATGATGTAACGCCCCTTTTTCCTCTTTGCAGACAAGTTGTCAATAAGCCTTTTTTTTTAGTGTGTTTTAATTACCAGTTAAGCTCTATGATGCCACTCAAACGCTGTATGTCTTCTCTGGCTAAGCGATAGAAAAGGTAATGACATTAGATGTCTCTTCTGAAGAAATAAGACTTTCTCCTGAAGAAACGACAGTTTCCTCTAAAGTGCCTGAATAGGAATAATCATCTGAACTGTTGTAAAGCTGGAGTCTTTTTCAATCATTATTCCAGTACAGTACCTAAGTTAATGTTTAGAATGTTTGTGTGTGTCTGCTTCGGCTGAGGGGCGTGGCTGAGCTGCTCGGACTGAATGCAGTTCATACTTGAATTAAGTAATCTCATTTACTCCCTATGAACACAAACCGCACACTCAACTCAATTAAAGCGCACTTCTTATGTCCTCCCCCTTTGAATGTGAGGCGTTTGTTGCAGGTTACAAACGGAGCTTGTGAGACAAAGCGTGGCTTATCCGGACTTCTGATCTTATAAGTGTGCAAGATCAAGCCCCGTGAGGCAGCTGTCAAAGCTCTGGCCTGAATACCAACAACTTTTGACTTATCCATTTGTTCCTTAGCTTTCCACTGTTGAAAATCAAGACCACCACAGCGGATCGTATCTGTTCCCTCCTTTTACACTACCACAAATATTTACCATGAGTTCTATGAGTTAAATATAAGAACATCAAAGATTACAGTGAATATTAATTACTCAGTGACTAAGGTTGCTCATACCTCAGGGGTGTGTCAGTGTTCACCGTCATCAAACAACAAAGGTTTATATTTACTGTATTGTCTTGATTTCACCTTGTCTACTGTGTAAGCATTTCCCTTTATAAGAAAGTAAGCTTGCTGGTATTTAGGATGTAATGAATTGACTCAGTACAGTAGTTCAGTGATTTTGCTTTATGTTTTAGATTCAGTGTAGTGAGCTGACTGCAGATCGACAACGGCTTCGGGAGCAGCTGAAGTTAGTGAGTGATCAGCAGCAGAAGTCAGTCACTTTCTACCAGCATCAAGTGACCAGTTTACAAAATGAGCTGAGCTCCACAAAGGTATTTGAATTCTTCATTGTTTTTATGCAATTTCTTGGAATAGTGGGTTAATGTTTCAAACACTGTTAACAAATGGCTCTGCATAGCAAATTTAACAGTTTGGGATGTTAAGTTGGTATGGTTGTTTGCATGTCGCCTCGCAGTGAGAAAGGTCCTGGGTTCGAATCCGCTCAGGTTTTTGTGTGAAGTTTACATTTACACCATTTAGCAGATGCTCTTATCCAGCATGACTGACAAAAGTGCTTTAAAGTGACCATAAGCAGCCCTCTTAATAAATTGAATAGTAGTAGACAATTTGATAGGAGTAACAGGCGGGCAATTATGCATAACCAGAGCGATGTCGGTGCAAGCCGCCATCGCGATAGGGGAGAAGGTATGGGGGTTCCCCCCATGAAAATTTTGTATATTTAGATATTAAATGGTGCATTCTGGTGTATTCTGACTGCAAAAATATAATAGATTTAGCAGTGCTTCTCAAGGTTAGTACATTGTAATGATGTATGTGACTATTATTACCAATCACCTTGAAGTAGCCCTATTATATAATTTTATTTCAAGGATTTGATTTCCTGTGCTCAAGCAGTGTTACTAATCATAGAAATCATTTCCCCAATATTTTATAGAATTTTATAGGCTTGATATATTGTCAGTTGGTCCCTTTCAAGTTTGGCAAAATTTGCTTAGCTTTACAATTCCATAAACATAGTAGACTTGTGTAAAACATTACATACACACACACACACACACACACACACACACACATATATATATATATATATATATATTCATTCAAGTTGTTTGTCAAAGTTCAAAAGTACTGGTTGAGTTGGCTGATGTATCACATCCACAGTATTATATTGTATAGTATAGATCTACATGTAAATTTGATCTATAACTTAGAAGTTATAGCATGCAAAATATGTACATCATATTATATCATCTTTATGTGATAGTCAACTGTCATGTAGTCATGTGTAGTTTGGCCGTAGGCTGTGCGAGGGCGCGAAGACGTAAACAGTGCAGCTTTGCTACAACCATACAAATCAAGCAAGTGGAATTTCTTGAAAGCATGAGAATAATGGAGAACGATTCATACACGATTAATCATGGATCAAAGTTGCCGTTATTGTGAACTTTTAAAGCATATTTGCTGCTGACATTGCATAAATATTTGTAACAACATGATTTTGAATAAAGGATTTATATATGGCCAAAAAGTTTGCCTTGACACCTTTTTTGTAGCCAGACAAAGATATTTTTTGTCATTGGGCCGGCAATATGGTAAACGTGGTTTTATATAGATCAGAGGGTGGGCCCTGGTAGGCTATCTGTTAACAATCGCAACTGTTTATAATTTACCTTGTGTTAGTTGTGTACGTTGTATTTTAGGTCTCTTGTTGAAAAAGTCCTTGATATTTCCTTGCTGCTTAGACATCGTAACGAACGTGTACAGTTGTTTATAAATAAGCTTATTTTGAATCCGACATTTGTTGAAACTAAGAAATGCACAGAAATGCAAATCGAGCCCAGCCTCGAAAATAAAACTGGGTCACCCATGCGTACTAAGTACACAAGCCCTTAGCAGGCATGTATGTTGTTCTTTGTCTAAAACGACAATTATAAACACTTATCTCAAGTTACCTGTTAATATGAAGATGAATAAAATCGTACAATCCTAAAAAAAAAAAAAAAAATCTTTCAAATTTATTTTTTAAAAAACGTTTCAGAGTCGACGGCAACAGGGCTATTCTACGCGGCAATATCGCCGGTTTCCGGCAGCTAATGAGTGTGCTGCATAAGTGAATATATTCTTATACTGATTTGTTAAAATGCAGACTACTGTAAGTATATAATCAGTCAAACTCAGTCAATAGGTGTTGTGTTTTTGTGTGTGTTTGTATACAGCCTAGTGCTAATCCAAGTACTTTTGATAAAGGTACGTTTTCAGCCATCGTTTAAAGATACCCAGTTTTAATTATTAATCCTAATATTAGGGTCACAGAGTGGCTCAGGAAATTAGGATCGGCCAATTAGCTTTATGTGCATGTTTTTGGACTGTGAAAGGAAATCCGAGTGCTCAGAAAAAAACCTGACACATGCATGTGGAGAGCACACAAACTCCACACAGAAACGCCCAAACCCAGGAATCAAACCCAGGACCGTTTGCTGTGAGGCAGAAATGCTAACCACAACGCTGCCTGCCATATAATACTCAATAAAAAATGAGAACAAAAGGTATTGCTTGACTTACATACTTCTGAACAAATCAGTGAAGTTCAGTTAATCATTTTTAAAGATCACCTTTTCACCTATGGTAACGAGCTTTGGGTAATGACCGAAAGAACAAGATCACGGATACAAACGGCGGAAATGAGCTTCCTTCGCCGGGTGGCGGGGTTCTCCCTTAGAAATAAGGTGAGAAGCTCCACCATCCGGGGAGAGCTCGGAGTAGATCCGCTGCTCCTCCGCATTGAGAGGGGCCAGTTGAGGTGGCTCGGGCATCTGGTCAGAATGCCCCCCGGACGCCTCCCTGGTGTGGTGTTTCAGGCATGTCCAACCGGGAAGAGACCCCGGGGTTGACCTAGAACACGCTGGAGGGACTATGTCTCTCGGCTTGTCTGGGACCGCCTCGGTGTCCCCCCGGGAGAGTTGGAGGAAGTGGCTCGGGAGAGGGACGTCTGGACCTCTTTGCTGAGGTTGCTGCCCCCGCGACCCGACCCTGGACTAAGTGGAAGAAGATGATGATGATGATGATGATGATGATGATGATGATAAAACTTGGTAAAATGGTTATAGTGCAGATGTTCATGTAGTGGCTGTAATTTTAAATGTAAATAAGAAAAATAATAAATTCTCCAAATTAAAAAATATCCGGTTATTACTCAACTAACATAATGTGAATGAAGTGAATTCATTTCATTCAGTCATTCTTTTCTGAACTGCTTAATCCTAACTAATTAATCCGTGACCCGACCCTGGACTAAGTGGAAGATGATGATGATGAGTTTTAAAGATTAAAACCGATTTGCTTTCTTCGTCAAGTTAAGATGTTTTCTGACAGTTCATGCCTTGCTGATGTGTGAGACGTGTATACTAGAACACTGTAATATTTGTATTATTCTACACACTGAATGCTCCATATGTGTAATATAATTTGCAGACTGAATTCGAGGCCACAAAGGTGGAGTTTGAGAGTTACAAGGTGCGAGTGCACAATGTCCTCAAGCAGCAGAAAAGTAGGAGATCTACACAAAGTGATGCTGATTTTTCCAAACAGGACAGGTGAATCTTTTCACTGTTTTTATTTTGTTTATCCTGTATTCATTCTTAAAGACACTCGGTATGGGGCCTGTTTCTGATGTTTTAAAGCAATGTGCATCCCTTCTAAGATGTAAATACTGTTGTTATAATAATAATAAGAATATTATTATTATTATTATTATTATTATTATTATTATTATTATGGCGGCACGGTGGCGTAGTGGTTAGCACGTCCGCCTCACAGCAAGAAGGCCCGGGTTCGATTCCCGGCCTGGGCGTTTCTGTGTGGAGTTTGCATGTTCTCCCCGTGCTTGTGCGGGTTTCCTCCGGGTGCTCCGGTTTCTCCCGCAATCCAAAGATGTGCACTGTAGGTTAATTGGCCGTTCTAAATTGACCGTAGTTTCTCTCCTGCAGCGGCACTGGAACCCAGTCGTATCGGCACTTGCCTTTCCATTGGATCCTTCCGGTGGCGCCGAGACAGGGGGGGGGACTTGCTGCTTGGGTAACAGCCTGTCCCTCATTACTCCCTACCCAGGCTCTGTGCACTGGGGAGTATCACCAGTCGGGATACTGGCCAGAGCACAGCCATAGTCCTTCGGGACTGATGGAGGCCTACGCTATTATTATTATTATTATTATTATTAGAAAGGGTACAGTGTCATGCATAGGGTTTTTTTTGGGGGGCTGAAATTATGCAGTGTGCAAGATGGCAATGGTCAGAGAGTACACATATTGTAAGGAATTTAATACAAAGTGTGCATTTGGCAGCCAATGGTTAGAGAAGTGGCTTTAGGGCCGAAAGGTCGCCAGTTCAATTCCCAAGTGTGGCGGTGGGGAGCGAGCAGCACCATGACTTCCTCCACTTAAATGGCTGAAGTGCCCTTAAGCAAAGCACCTAACCCCCAACTGCTCTCCAGGCACCCACGGTGTGTGTGTGTGTGTGTGTGTGTGTGTGTGTGTGTGTGTGTGTGTGTGTGTGTGTGTGTGTGTGGTCACTTTGGGTTGGTTAAATGCAGAGGAAATAATTTCCCTTACAGTGTAAGGACAGTATATCAAAATAATAATAAAAAAATAATGTGTTTGGTCTGTTACATTTTGCAATGAAACTATGAATTTCAAAATGTTTGTTGCTGAAGTGAAAGTGTGTGTGCAACAGGCAGACAACACATCATGCACAGGTATTCAGTGTATTTTTCTTACTGCAGGGAGAACATGGAGAGTTTGCTGGAACAGCTCAAGTCCAAACTGCAAGAAAGTCAGCTTAATGCACAGAGCTGCAATGCAGAGCTACAGCAGCTTCAGACAGAATATGACACGCTTTTGGAGCGTCACAATAAAATGTTGCAGCAGACCATCACTAAAGAGGCTGAACTGAGAGAGAGGTAAAGACCAGGCAGTTTTATCGAACCAGTAAAACACCTCACGTTCTGACTTTAAAGACGAATGTGTTCATTCCAGAACTACGCAAGTGTGATTGTTAAAACCTAAATGCCTTAAATGTAAAAACATTCCATAGGAATCTGTGTGAAATGGCCAAAGTCGTACATACATATGAAATCACATTTCTGGAAATAATGGTACATAGTCATGTACATTTTCTGTAAATTTATAGAATGAATAAAAATAAAAATGTTTAAGTTGCAGAAAATAGTTAATAATAAACGTTACTTGATACAAGTCCATACTTTAACAAGGTTTGTTGATCATCACAATAAGAATTATTATTATTATTATTATTATTATTATTATTATTATTGTTCTTATCATTATTGTTATTATTATTATTATTATTATTATTATTATTATTATTGTTCTTATCATTATTATTATTATTATTATTATTATTATTATTATTATTATTGTTATCATTATTGTTATTATTATTATTATTATTATTATTGTTCTTATCATTATTATTATTATTATTATTATTATTATTATTATTATTATTATGCTCTGGGCAGTCATACAGTGCACGGTATCTTCGCCAGGCATAAATGGATTATTGTAACTTGACAGAGTTATAATGAAATGTCTCCTTCTAATGAGTGTCAGTTGAGTGTTTTGCGCCATATTCCAGTTGTTTTTATTTATTTCATTAATTGATTAATCAATTAACATGATCTTATGCATGGATCTCAGCCAAAATTCAAAGGGCTCTTTCCTTGCACCCACCCCTCCATTAATTTTAATTAAAATCAGATCTGTACTTTTTGCATGATCCTGCTAACAGGAAGAAAAAACAAATCAATCCTTTAATAAATGTGTGTTAACCTTTTAATAAATTCCTAGATCTGGCTCTTTATCTGAATCTGCTCCAAAATGTTACAGATTCTAGTTAGGCCTATGCCTCTTCTCCCCACCAAATGTGGTGAAAATCAAATGATTAGCTTTTGCATAATCCTACTAACAATTATACAAACGGATGTTGATGTGTAGATAAGCTCCCTCACCAAATGGTGAAATTAAAAATTGTTTGCATTAGCCACCCGGCACGATTAACAACGGCTGGTCGTCATATGCATTGGCGACTTTCTTGCGATACCTCACTCTGTCCTCAGCAATGTGCAGGATATTATTTGTTGTATCCTGTTGCCCGCTGCTCATGAACTCTGAAATCCCTTCAGTCTTTCCAGTTGTAACCAAATGGTCTACCCTCCCATTTCTTAGTTCATGTCCAAGGAATATTGCTCGCCCTCTCCTTCTCCTGATGTCACGGCTAAGAGTGTTCACCTGTCCTGTCCTTCTCGGTACTTCATTGTTACCCTGTCAATATGAGATGTTTTCTGCTTCCTTCTGAATCACCACATTTCTACTGAAATAATGAGTTTCTTCACTGTATAATTGGTTGTCCAAGCTTCACTTCCATATTTCACAGTCGGTTTTATATAATAGCCTGGTACACGTTTGCTGGTCTTGAAGGAGCGTTGTGTTTTGCTAAGAATCTTTGACAGGTCAGCGAATGCTTTCTTTGCCTGTGCTCTTGTTGTTTTAATCTCCCTAATGGATCTTCCGTCACTATTGATGGTAGCTGGCTATTACCATAGTATCGTTTTCATGATACTAAGTCCCAACTCAGCTCTTTCACTCTCTTCATTGATGACGTTCAGGGTTTTCTGCTAATCTTTCTCAGATGTGGCGATTAACACTGTCATCAGCATAACGAAGGTGATTGATGTTATAACCATTGACATGGATTACAAGGAGTCCTTCAATTTCACGCATGATGTATTCACTATACAGAGAGAACAGGTCAGGCGACAGCACACAACCCTGTCTCACACCTCTTCTTATCTTCACTGATTGGCCCAGTACATTCTCATATCTGATGGCGGCTGACTGTTGCTAGTATAAGTTCTTGATCGGTTGATTATTCTCAGATCTTTTCCATCAGTGTTTATATTTTCAGTCGATTTGTTAGGTGCTCACGTTTGATGGTATCAAATGCGTTGGTGTAGTCTATGAAACAGAGGTAACGGGCCGTTTGCACGTTTATCACTCTTTTGGTAACGGTCCTGAATTTGTAGATGATATCCCTTGTTCCTTTATCTTTAACAAATCCACACTGCTCTTCTGCTATCTCTGGGTTGATCTCGTTCCTGATCCTTGTCATGAGGAATTTTCAATGATAGTTTTGTTAAATGGCTCATGAGGCTAATTGACCAATGTTGTCCACACTCAGTGGTTTCTGGCTTCTTTGGCAGAGCAATGAATACTGATTTGCACGTATCTTCTAGAAGACATCCCGATCTGTAAGTTTTGTTCAGCATTCTTGTGACGTGCTCCACGCTGAGGTCTTTTAAGGCTTCAATTACTTCTACTGCTACTCCTTCTGATCCAGTTGTTTTTCCAGATTTCATCTACTGTAATACCTGCCGGACTTTGTCTCTCATGATATTAGGACCATTTTAATCGCCCTACTCTGTAACTGTTGTATAGTTCATTGTATTTTGACCATTGTTCTTTGATCATATTTTTTTCCATGATAATTTCTCCATCTTTGAATTGCATGTACCTGGCAGGTTGAACCCTTTGCTTTCCACTCAGCTCTTTCACTTTCTCATACATTTTCTTCGTGTTATTGAGATGCAATTTCTCCAGTTGATCACATTCTCTATTCAGCCAGTCTTCCTTTGCTTGATTGAACATGAGTTTATCTTCTCATCCAGTTCTGTATATCTAATGCTGTTACTGCAGTAGTGGCCTGGTGGTAAAGGTTCTGGATCACTGATCCTAAGGTTGGGAGTACAAGCCCCACTCTCAAAGGGTTGTCACTGTCCCCCCCCCAGTGCAGCTAACTGGGTTATCAAAGGCCGGCCATGTCTCTCACTGTCTATGGTGTGAGGCTGTAAAAGAACAATTGTTGAGTAACTGTATAACCATCAACGTGTTTCTGTCCTGCATTGGCCTGGCGAGCTATCCAGGGTATGGTCTGCCCTCGCCCGGAGTCAGCTGGGATGGGTGCCAGCCTCCCCGTAACCCTAATTAGGATTAAGCGGTTACAGAAAATGAATGAATGAATAACGTTATTACTTAGTTCTTTTTTTTCCTCATATCCACCTTATGAAGGATTTCTTGTGTTATCCATTTTTGTTTACCTTTCCTCTTTACTGGGGGACCTATTTTCTCTACTGCTGCTATGATGCTTGTTACAAAGTCGTTCCACTTCATTTCAGTGGCCATGCCACTCAGGGCCATGTGGCTGCAGGGTTTTGTTTCAACCAAGCAGCAGCACACCTGATTTGGCCCATTTAAACAACTGATCCGAGTCTTCAGGCAGTTGATTGGTCAGTCTCTATACAGAGCATACAGATTGACCAATCAACTTCCTGAACGCTCAAATCAGTTGATTAAATGAACCAAGTCAGGTGTGCTGGTGCTTGGTTGAAACAAAAACCTGCAGCCACAGGGCCTTTTGTGGCACGAGTTTGACACCCCTGTCTTAAACAGTGAAATGACCCAGGCAGCATGTCCACCTCAACAAGATGACTCTGGGTTCCAATCCTGGGCTTAGTGGGTGGGGTGGTTGCAAATCTCCATGTGCCGAAGACATGCGAATTGTCTGTTTTAGATTTTCCCAAAGTGCGGATGATTGTGTGTGATTTGGCCGGATCATGGACAACTGATCTATTTAGGGTGTAATCTGCTTTCACCTAAAGTTGGCTGAGATCGGCTGCAGTCTCTCTGTGAGCCTAGTAGACAATGAATGAATGGCTATATTTAGCTGTAATATGGATGTTTTTAAAGCCTATCTGTAATCCTCAGCTCATAATCAGGTCTATGATAAGTGACTTTGACGATGCCCATCGGTCCATTATCTACCCGGGTCACGCAGAAAACTGGCCGCCTAATCTGGAACATCTGATTTTAATTTTATGAAATTGAAGATGTGATGATTTTTCTGGAGTGTACTATCTTTTTCCATGTGACTCTTTATTTATCTGTTTATTACTGTAAAAAAGGTAAATAGGACAAGGTGAGAGTAAATGTTTTTGACATGTATGTACTGTATCAAACAAAGTCAGGTGTGTGTTTGTTCTTGTACTTTTTTCCTCATGTGAATGTAGGGTTTGATGGTTTGATGGTCTCTTTTTACCCCCTCAGATTACTTTCACTGCATTCAGAGAATGTAGCACTAAAAGCAGAGCACAGCCAGTCAGTAGCTCAGTTAACGGTGCAAACGGAAACGTTACGTGGTACTTTCCGCGAGCAGCTACACCATTTGCAGGATGAACATCGCAGCACAGTAGAGACTCTGCAGCACCAGGTCAACAGCCTGGAGACACAGCTATTCCGGCTCCAGAAAGAACTTGCCACCTCTGGTATGAGCACTACCGGTTTTAATACCAAGTTTGAGTTTGGCAATAATCTTTACGTTTAATGAATATCCAGATATTTCTTATGCTTGTCTCATACTGAAACATTGGTGTATATTGATGAAATAGGGTAAGGATGGCTTTTCTTTTTTTAAATAAATGGTGATGTGCAGTTCAGTTCCTGCTAATAATTGACAGGGGAAACTTACCACATTTGTGCTCTTTATGGTCAATTATGTTAAAATAAACATCTGTGTTACTTGACCAATACTGCTACACTTTTACGTCAGTTTTTGTGACTCTTAAAATGGATAAAATAAAAGGAATCTGTATAATACAATAAGAAATAGAATAAAATAATATTTGCATGTCAGAGTTTAAGGGGAAGAACTTTTCATGATTGAGAAAGATCATTGAGGACCTTCAGCACCTGTTGCTCTAGAACAGTGGTTCTTAACCTTGTTGGCGGTACCGAACCCCACCAGTTTCATATGCACATTCACTGAACCCTTCATCAGTGAAAAATATGATTTTTTTTTTTTTTTTACAAATTCAAGACATAGGCACTGTTGTGTTCTTGTATTCCCATCTCCATGCAGTTTCACAAAGTGTTCCTCTAGTTTTGCCGGTGCGAGACTAGAGTCGCTCAACTTGGCATTGCAAATCATTCAGATAGGATGCTGAGTCCCATCACGTTCCGCGATGCATGTGAATCCATGTTGTACATATTCGTCCGGCCACTTTCTTTTTTTGCTCGACATAGTTAGTATTGATTAAAATATTTTGAAAAAAAATCTCACGACTTCACACATTGACTACTGAGCGCGCTAAATTCTCCATGGCACTGATTGGCCAAACAATGTAATGTGATCATCTGCAGCCAGTGATGGCCAAGCGGGGCGTGTCATCACTAATTGACACGATGAGTCGGGTGTGTCTTTACCTCTGTGGCAGAGACTCCGCCGAACCCCTGAGACCGACTCACCGAACCCCTAGGGTTCGATCGAACCCATGTTAGGAACCACTGCTCTAGAATTATAAGATGCTCTAGAATGTAAATAGGAAAACCATGACCGAGATATTGCTTAATTTCCTGCTTTCAAAACATATTACAAGTTAGATAATGCAGATTGATTCAGCCAAATGTCAATGTCATACACATATGCAAAAAATGATTAATAGTTATTCCATCAAATCAAGTGTGATGTTCAGCCAAGCATGCAGACAGTCATATCCAATGAGAATGAGTGGAATAACTGTTTATTCTATTCACACTCTCTGGATTAGTCCAGGGAAAATTTTTATATATTATTTCAGTCAGCTCGAGATGTTTAGTGTAATGTGTTTGTCAGAAACATGGAATAAATAGTTACATTCCAAATTTTTCATGGAATAACTCCAGAATGAACTAAAGAGCTGGCCGCTTGGGGTTGCTTTTTATGCCTGGCACAGAGGCGTGACCGCCTTCTCTGCTGGTCTAAACACTATCAGAATTGCTAACCTGCATTTACAACTTTAAATTCTTGTATTTGTTCAGTTAAATCATGTGAATTTATTCCCAACAGTCAAGTCTCTTCATTTTGTAGCATGTCTCATGGCTGCATGGCTTTCAGTTAGTGGATGTTAGAAGCTGGAATTTGATTGGAGAAAAAAAAAAAGTGTAAATGTGATAGCTTAAAAACACCGAGAAGTTCTTGAACGTTGCATAAAAGTCCACTCTGACTCGAGATTGAACTGTGTTAGGTTAGATCGGAGGTCACGGTCTAAAGATCACGGTCACGGCGTCCCTACTAAATGGAGGCATATAACCTCTGGGAAGTAGTTTTTTTTTTTTTTTTTTTTCTATAGTGATATAACTACTAATTGTACACAAGCTGATATCCTTGTCATAGATTAGGCAATCAGAACATGGCTGTATGGCTTGAATAAGCCCGGTTTTATCCTAACAAGGCTTAAAATTGAAATTCCCTTTGCCTCTACAGCTGTTCCACAGCTGAGCAAGAAGCCACAGTTGGACAAGAAGCTTGCTGATCTGCCTTTATTTGAGCTGAACATGGCACGAGAGGAAGGCGAAGGAATGGAAATGACAGAACACGAATCCGTCTCCACTGCAGGGACGCCCCCGCCCAGTCTTGAGCAGCTCCTCACTTCACCTGACCCCAAACATGGTGACCTCATGGTTATTTTGTTCTTTCCATAGTATATATTTTGTAGGTTTTAAATGCTGTAGTTCCTCAGCTGGGTTAACACTTCATGCAATAATACTTAAGGTATGGTTGTTTTATTCTGGTGAGTATTACATTCTGTTATCAGTTACATTCGTTTGTTTCAATATCAATAATTTATGTCAGTTGAAATACAGTAAAACCTCCGCTGACGAACGCTTAAGCTCACGAACCTTTCGCCTCAAGAACATTAAATTCGCGAGCATATAGTCTCTGCTGACGAACTAGTTTTCGGCGGACGAACCAAACCACGCGGTCGAACAGCGCCACGGTGGCGGCCACGAGAAGCTGACGCACGCTCACGGCGTCACAGTTCGTCACCCCCTTTCTTTGAGTGCGGACGTGGTTTGTGTTTGATAGACATTTTGGACCATATTGAGTGTACTTTTGCTATTATGGGACCGAAAAAGACCCCACCACAGGCGGAGATCATTGAAAAACACGAACGAGGTGTGCGTTTGTGTGACTCAGCGTCCCAGTACCAGTACGCTAAGTCTACCATTGCTTCCATCCTTAAGAACAAGGAAGCTATTAAGGGTGCGTGTGAGGCTAAGGGTGTTTCCAAACAGTAGGCGTTTCCAAACTCTCCTTCCAAACAGTAAGTCCCTCCCTCCCTCCTCCTCCCACTCCATTCCATCAAGCCATCAACTACCATCACAAAGGTAAATAAAACGACTTTATTATACAGTACAGTTTATTTCTTTAATTACAATACAATAGCACATTTATTATACATAAAATAAGGTATATTTTTGTGTAGTTTTAAGGTTTATTTAGTAGAAATTTATGTTTTATGGGGACCTGGGAACGGATTATTCTCATTTTAATGGTTTCTTATGGGAAATAAATGTTTGGAAGACGAACTTTTCGCCTTACACACACTTTCTGGGAACCAATTATGTTCGTGAGCTGAGGTATCACTGTATATGAATTAATTTGTGGTGTAGTGGTGTAGCTACTGTGATCTAGTAGTGTAGTAAATGGGCAGGAATGAACTTTTAACTGTTAAGTAGGCTTCTTGTGGAGAATGCATTTTCTGGGTTGCAACTGCTTACTTTTCTGAAAGTGTTTTACAGTGGCTTGAGTTCAGGGTGCTGTTCGATTTCGACGTGGTAATTGCCATGAATGTTACAAATTATAATGGTGTCAAAGCAATGAACATACAAAGAAATTATTCCACTTTTATTGGAGTCAGTAATCCTCATTAATTTGATTGGATTATTCCAACACATTTTATACAAGACATACAAAAATATAATTACATACAGAAGCAGATAATGAAAATAAATAAACCTGTTGGTCTGTTTATTTTTTCTATTGAAATTATTCTATCCATAATTATACAAAACTTTATAGCTTGCTTGCTATCTTTGAGAGAGTTTCCTTTCTGTGTGTGTGTGTGTGTGTCTGTGTCTATGTCTATATACATGTACGCAGAGCCCGTTGTGTGGCAAGTGGAGCTGACGAAAGAGGAGCTATCTAGCAAATTGAATACAGCCACACGCAGCATGGAGCACGTGAACAGCCTTTTACATGAGAGTGAAGCGACTAACGCCATCCTTATAGAGCAAATCAACGTGAGCGACTGTTATTTATATAACTTACTGTGTGTGTGTGTGTGTGTGTGTGTGTGTGTGTGTGTGTGTGTATCAGCACATTATTGTGTATTGAGCAGTGGTTGGCCATCAGAGCCAGCAAAGCCTTCTATGATGGCCTAAACACTATCAGAATTGCTGACCTGCATTTACAACTTTAAATTCTTGTATTTGTTCAATTAAATTGTATTAATTTATTCCCAACAGTCAAGTCTCTTTATTTTGTAGCATGTCTCATGGCTCCATGGCTTTCAGTTAGTGGATGTTAGAAGCTGAAATTTGATTGGAAGAAAAAAAAAAAAATGCACCGCCATGTCAGTCTAATCTGCCCAGGGCCTTCAGAATCAGCAGTGCTGGCGGGTGTCACTTAAATTATATTAATGATAGGGCTGTTTCATTAACCAATCAGATTACAGATTCGCCTCACAAGGCCAGCTAGCAGGCTTACATTAACATCAGCATTTTTCTGTCCGCTGATTGGTTGGCCAGAGTCTGTATGGTCTGTAGTGGTCTGTAGTGATCCGCACACGATACATTTAAGTTAGAATTTTTTATGCCCACGATGGCTGAACAGAGGAGGAGAAATTGAATTAGTGTCGGACTTAATTATTAAAAATCCATTTTCAGTGTGGACTTTTCCAGAAAAACTAGACATCGTAAGGCGATTAGATTAGAAGGATTACCCGTTTCACTTTTGAAAGTAATGCTCAGCGTTTCTTGCAGAAATGTTTGAAATGCCTATCTGTCTCTGCAATGCCATGCCTTGTTGTATTGTTTTTGTATGTTACTGATGGTTTGTATAATTGTGATGTGACAGTGGTGGTAATAAGAGGTGAATCACGTCCCTTAAGTCTCACTGAAGGCCCAGGTACCAAATGCACGGCTTGTCAGTGTTATTAAGGATTTATGTTTTTGGAAGATAGTTTTCCACTTTGTCCACTATGTTCAGTATTGTAAATGCACCACAGTGATTTTGGTGACTGATTCAGTATTTCGTCCATAGCTCCTGAAGAGTGAGATGCGTCGTCTGGAGCGCAATCAGGAGCGAGAGAAATCAGTTGCAAACTTGGAGTATCTGAAAAACGTGCTGCTGCAGTTTATCTTCCTTCATGCTGGTAGTGAGAAGCAGGCACTGCTCCCTGTCATACACACAATGCTGCAACTCAGCCCAGAAGAGAAGAGTAAACTTTCTGCCATTGCACACGGTAGGTTATTTAGTGAGATCAGGTCTAAAATCTAATTCCACTTTTTTTGTGTGTGTGTGAAACTTCTGATTTTATTTAGTTAGAAAATATTAAATTGTGTAGTAGAAACATTCCTGTAATGTTATTTCAGGATCTTCTGAATATCTAATAATGATAATACAGTTAAGGCTGACTCACATGTAAGCAATATTGCCGCAAATTAGTACGTCTAGTTTCTTTCGGTTATTTTCGGCTGGTTTAAAAAATGTGCAGTCGCTTAGAAAACCTTAGAAAAGCTAACAGCTACTTAAACAGATTGAAAAGAATTATATGTTTAGGGTGGATACTGCTGAGTAGTCCCTGATCCATGAAGTCTTTGGCAAATAATTAGTTTTAATTCATCTTTTAACTCACTCTGGGACAGTTAGAACCCATGCGCATCACACTGACATGGGTCAAGCAAAGACAGTTTCTCAGGACGTTTTCAAATGGGATACATTAGTAAAGGCCCTATGCTCCATGTGCCGTCAAGAGACTGAAGAAGAAGAATCTATTAACTATGAATTATTTTTCAAACTGTTTAGTTCGCTGGTTCATTCTTATTTGCAGCTTGGCTTGAACTGCTGATTTTATAATCAGTAAGCCACGGTCTTAACCAGTGAGCCCACACTGCCTTTCACAGACCTTCATCAGTTTGTTATAAGGAGCAAGTTCCAAACACCTGATGGTGAAATGAGAATCAATTCAAACAGCTCCATGCAAATATAAAATTAGTGTGAAGCATGAAGGTGGTAGCATCATGCTGTTTGACTGAAATAAATGACTGGTGCTTTGGAAAATAAATGGTAATCTAGAAATACCAAAACAAATCATTGAGATATTATCCAAAAAGTTAAAACCTAAAGCCAACTGTGTCTTCCAATTGGACAGTGATCCTGTGCGTACCTCCAAAGTGTAACAAAATAGCTTAAAGACAACAAAGTGGGCTTGGATGGGTTACTGATCTGTCCAGTGGAAAATATGTTGACTGGACTATAGTTCCTTCAAATACAATTATTAAGGTCAAATTTTGACATACAAAATCTGATATTTTATTTACAAAAAAAGCTATTCTGTGCACAGGGGCAGCGGTGGTCTAGTGGTATAGGGCGCTGGATCGCTGATCCAAAGGTTGGGGGTTCGAGTCCCACTCTCCACAAGGTTGTCACTGTCCCCCCCCCCAGTGCAGCTAACTGGGTTATCAAAGGCCGGCCATGTCTCTCACTGTCTATGGTGTGAAGCATGTAAAAGAATCATTGCTGACTTTCGACAAGAGTAGGCTGCAAAGCCGTCAGCGTGTTTCCGCCCTGCGATGGCCTGGCGAGCTGTCCAGGGTGTACTCTGCCCTCGCCCGAAGTTGGCTGGGATGGGCACCAGCCTCCCCGCGACCCAAATTAGGATTAAGCGGGTACAGAAAATGAACTGAACTGAGCTATTCTGTGCCATATATCCAGTGCAGTGGTGGCTTGGTTGTCAAGGCTCTAAGTTACTGATCAGGAGGTTGGTAGTTCAAGTCCCAGTACCACAATGTATCTCAGTAATGCTATTCGTCCCTTGAGAAAGGCCCTTCATCTCTAGGTTAAGCCTGATTATTCTGAAATCACTTCTTTATGGAGATAATATCAGTGACCTGCATTTCGGGGAGGCAGTGCCTCCTCCCCTGTCAATCCTGAAAAGTAAAAAAAAAAAATAAAAAGTTAATCATAAACTATAACAAATGTTAATATCTGTTCATCTGGTATGTATTAAAAACCCTTTTACCGTTCAAATCCAATATTCCAATAAAGAAGAGCAGAATTTCCACATGTCCCGTTCAGATACAGGGCAGAGCTGCGCGGTGAGGCGGTGCTTTGATGAGCTACTCAGTGGATTGTGTTCCTCACAAACTGCGCTGGTATGTGATGCAAATAGTGTGTCGCTATTCCTCTATATATTGC
>CM045729.1:86019049-86076549 GCA_024760905.1 Plotosus lineatus | reverse complement strand
CAAATTGAAGCTTGTCGTATGAAACGCAACTGTTGTGTGACAAATAGTATCATACTAGACTCTTGTCGGGGAATTTTGAGCAAGATTTGAACGCACGAGATAGAAATAAAATGATTCTGTCCTGTGGGGAATTGTCAACATCAGGTTAATTTTCCTAGAGTTGTTGTGCAATACCCTACGATGTCTCAAAGCTGCATTATGATAAATATATGAAGTTGTTATGCACTGGGATTCACATATATAACTAATTGTGTGGGTATGTGTGTATACAGTTGTGTTTAAAATAATAACCGTGTATTTAAAAAAAAAAAGTGAATAAAGCTTAAAATGCTAATGATATGCTTATAATAGCTTTTATTTCCATAACGCAAATGCACTACACATTCTATTCCAAATCAAAACATTATGAAAAATATATCAATTTTTTTATTTCTTTAAAGAAATTAAAGAAAAGTAAACATTAGACTGTACAAAAAAAAAAAAAAATCAGTGTATGTTTTCTTCTTTTTTACAAACTCAAACATTCAGTGTATAAACTGAAAAATGTTGTAAGTTTTTGTTTTCCCTTTGAATCGCTGAACGAATGTGTATTTTGTATAAACACTGCTGCACATCTGTGTTACATGGAGTCGACCAACCTCTGTTACCAGTAAGCAGGTTTTCCAGCCCGGGATGATTGGACTACATTCCAGAGATCTTCTGTATTTCTTGGTTTTGCCTTGGAATCTGCATTTTTGGTGTCACCCCACAAGTTTTCTATTGGATTAAGGTGTGGCATTGGGCCACTGCTCCAGAATGTCAATCTTGTTGGTGTGGAACCAAGATGTTGCCCGTTCACTGATGTGTTTGGGGTTGTTGTCTTGTTGAAACTCATTTCAAAGTCATTTCCTCATTCAGCTTAAGACAGCAATAACTTTTCAAGTGTTCCGATATATTCAAACTGATCCAGGATCCCTGGGGTGAGATAAATAGGCCTGACAACGTAGTATGAGAAACATCCTCATCTCATGATGCTAGCGCCACCAGACTTCACTGTCTTCACACTGTACTGTGCCTTGAATTCAGTGTTTGGGGTCGTCTAGGGAGCCACCCAACCCAAAAAGACCAATCTGACCTTCATCACTCCACAAAATGTTGCTTTGCTTCTCTTTAGGCCACTCAATGTGCTGTTTGGTAAATCGTAACCTCTTCAGCACATCTTTTTTCAGCAGTGGGACGGGATCATTTTAGCTGAGCAGCCTCTCATTTTCTGCACTGCTTTATATGTTTCCCCCTCTACAATCAAGGTTCGCTTTTCTTCTGGACAATGTTTGAAACGACCCATTTTCCTCAGAATTTCCGAGAGGAATGTTCTATAACCAGCAGGTACAACATTTATTGCCTTCCTTCCTTCCTTACATAAGGACAATCATTTGGCAGCTGTTTTTCAAAGAATGAATGTCATCACTAATTGAACTCCATACTGCTATTATTTTGAACACGCCCCTTTCAATTAGTGAATTAGTGGGGGATCACACACTAAGAAATAATTATTTTGCACGAAATCATGTGTTCCCCAATTATCAGCCCCCTGAGGTTAGCACTTCATACAACCACCTTTTACAAACAAAACGGCTCCTAATCTATAATGTTTCGCAGGATGAGAAAATACAGAAAGAGGATCTTGGACTGTTCCTCTCTGCACAATCTCTCTAAATCATCCAGTGACCTGGTCCTCTCCTCTGCACTCTCCTCTTCAGCTCACTCCACAAGGATTCAATGGGGTTGAGGTCTGGGCACTGAGATGGTGATGAGAGGAGCTTGATTCTGTGTCTGGTGAACCATTTTGGACAGAGGCGACGGGATTTTGAATTAAAATGTCCTGGTATTTCAAAGCATTCATGATGTCATGCACCCTAACAAGATTCCCATTGGCTCTGGAAGAGAAACGAGTCCACAACATCACCGATGCTTTCCCAGACTTCACAGTGGGCATGAGGTTCTTTCTGCGTAATTGTCTTTTGTGTTCCGCCAAATCCACTTACAGTGTCTGTCTTCCTTTTGGCTTTTTCCCTTTTCTCGGGAGTCGCCACAGCGAATCATCTGATTCGCACGTTTGATTTGGCAGAGGTTTTTACGTCGGATGCCCTTCCTGTCACAACCCTTTTTAGCAAGGGACAGAAACACGCTGACGACTTTGCAGCCTACTCTTTACGAACGTCAGCAATGGTTCTTTTACATGCCTCTCACCATAGACAGTGAGAGACATGGCCTGCCTTTGATAACCCAGTTAGCTGCACTGGGGGGACAGTGACAACCTTGTGGAGAGTGGGACTCGAACCCCCAACCTTTGGATCAGCGATCCAGCGCCCTATACCACTAGACCACCACTGACCCACGGTATGTCCATATTATGTAATTTTGTAAAATCCTAGTTTGAGTACTAATTTTGTCTATTATGAATACTAATTTTCTGCTCAAACTACTAATGTTTGGTTTATCAACTACAAAATGGTACTTTCCTGGGTTGGCAGCCCTGGATTCCTTTGACAGTAGATATGTGCAGGTTCAGGCAAGGGGAGATTTTTTTTTTTGAAGTCATTGCCTTACTTGGAAAAGTCGACAAACATATGCCTTACTTGAATGGTGTTTTCCTTTGTCTTTCCCATATTGAAGAGCAAATAAGAGAAATGGTCTCTGCCATGTCATATTTATACCCTAGGGAACCAGGAGGCAATGAATTACTAATTAAATGTTCCTCGATACTCTGATCAACTTTGTAAACTATTGTAGAAAAGACTTCAATTATATCTATTTCCTAGGAATTGTTAGGGGTGCCAATAATTGTGGAAGAGGTGGTTTTATAAAAAATAATTATTTCTTTGTCAGGGATTCCCCCGCCCTTAAAATTCATTTGAGGTGAAGGTTACATTTTTCTAGAATCTTCAGTGAGAGCAGTTTCTGCAATGAAAATTTAATTCATTTTAATGCGAACGCATCTTTGCCATGGGGTGCCAATCATATGGAGCTGGGTGGGTGTTTGTGTGCACCCGTACATATAAAGCATGAACACACACTGCAATCATTGCAATCTTCTTTTTAAAAATGAATTCCAGCATCATACAAAGACACAAGCATAACATGGCACTGGTATGGTAGCTTATTCATAACGATTTGGTATGAGAAGTCAGTCTACACCAATACGTTAAAGCCTTACTTGTATGCAAAACCTTGAGTGTTAGTCTTCAACAATCTCCAGATACCATGCTACTGCAGCAACTCTTACCCACTCTCAACACCTGCATACAATTTTTAACCTGGAAAGCTTGAATTATTTTACTGGCATTAGTACACCACACCTCTGAAGCATAACATTCAACCGGAGAAACTATAGAATCAAAAACTTGAAAGAAATTATTACATGACAGCGAGCCTGTGTCCGTACTTACCCTGGGGTAAATGTTATACCAATAATATCAAACAATGGCGGCACGGTGGCGTAGTGGTTAGCATGTCCGCCTCACAGCAAGAAGGCCCGGGTTCGATTCCCGGCCTGGGCGTTTCTGTGTGGAGTTTACATGTTCTCCCCGTGCTTGTGCGGGTTTCCGCTGGGTGCTCTGGTTTCCTCCCGCAATCCAAAGACGTGCACTGTAGGTTAATTGGCCGTTCTAAAAATTGACCGTAGCTTCTCTCCTGCAATGGCACCGGAACCCAGTCGTATCGGCACTTGCCTTTCCATTGGATCCTTCCGGTGGCGCCGAGACAGGGGACTTGCTGCCTGGGTAACAGCCTGTCCCTCATTACTCCCTACCCGGGCTCTGCGCACTGGGGAGTATCACCAGCCGGGATACCAGCCAGAGCGCAGCCATAGTCCTTTGGGACTGACGGAGGCCTACCATAATATCAAACAACTTTCGGCTTTCCCGTGTACAGATCTCAGTTTTTTTTTAATGTATTAAAAGACCACTGTTCCAAAAAGCAGTACAGTAACCATATGTTGAAGCTGTCAAGCAGCATTAGATATGGAGAAGACGTCAACAGCAAAGAATTTAAAATATTAAAATCTGGAGAAATATAAACACCATGGCCAACAAACTGATGTTTGCATTCTTCAATAGATTGCTTCTATACCCTGAGATATTTTTCACAATTGGCTTTTTTCCCCCCCAAGGGTGCCATTAATTCTGGAGCTGACTGTAACAACGAAAAATTGACTTTTTTTCGTCAGTGATTTCCTCTCGTATTATCTGGGGAAATTTTTGACAGTCTCACCTAAACACCCCCCCCCCCCCCTCTCTCTCCATTTGACAAACTGTCATGTTTCACTACTCCGGAATTCCAACGAGTCCATCTGTCTGGCTTCAGCATTTCAAGGCATCACATCAAATCTGTCCACCTGTCAACTGTCTGGCTGTGGTATTTTTCTAAGCTGTATTTCCCCCAATCAATTTATTACACATATCATGAAATGGAACATGGAATTTGATAGTGTTTCACTTGTGAAATTAAAGCCTTGATTTCTGTTACTCCTCCACCTCTACATATTTGTTTTAACACTGCATACAGCAGGCTTGGGAGGAAGAAGTTTTGCTGTTGCTATTGAGAAATTATTCTAATGGTGCCATTGGAATGTTATGTCCCTTAGGATAGCTGTAGAGAGTTTGTCACATAAAAAGGTCCAAACTTCAAACCCTGTTGTCTGCTTCATCTCATCTTGTCTCATAATCTTGTAGCTCTTGAGGGAAGCCCAGACACTTTCTGGATACGTCTTTCTGGACCATTAACTCCTCCACCAGGATCCTGATGTGTTCCCTAGCTAGTTAAAAATATATAAGCTTTCCAGTGTGTCTTCGGTCTGCCACAAGGTCTTCTCCGAGACAGACATACCCACAACACCTCCGAGGGACACATCTCAATGTGGAGAAATACTGGCTCTATTCAGAAAGTCTGAACCTAGCCATCCTTAGGAGGAAATGTATGTTGCATCCTCAATCTCATCCCTTTGGTCCCTACTCATTGCTAGTGGCTACAGGTAATGTTCAGATCAGAGATGGACCAAAAAAATGTGAGCTTTGCCTTTGAGATTAGTTCTCCGCCAGTATCTATCAGTGTCGTGTCCACATCACTGCAGACGTTACACTAATCCATTTATTTTATTTTATTCTCACTTGGGGTCTGTTGTCTTCTCCTTCAAATGCACGTCCCGCATATTCAAAATAGGATGGTTAGATGGTCCAATTCCATTAATCTTTCCATAAATATTCACACCCCAATCTTTGCATACATTCAAGTTCAGAGGCTCTATTCTCATGAGCCTGCACAGCTCGGCAGGCAATGTAAAAAAAATAAATAAAAATAAGTTTAAAAAATACAACAGCAATTCTGTTTGTGTAAATAAAACATGATGAAGTATGGTTGGTGAATCAATCACTGTTGATAAAGAACAGCCAGTTCTTACTGGAGTTTGTGTTTGGACTGTTTGTTTTATGCAGTGTCAAGTTCTTGAACTCCACACCCCCCAATAAGCAGGCAGCACTCTCTGCCTCAGGGATCTCTGGATGTTCAGCCAAAGCTTTACTTCATCCACTTACGAGAAAAACTCTTGAAAATGAAAGTCGTATGGAATTTGTCATAAATGGTGAATCTTTGAATTTCTCTTCGCCAAACCAATCCCGAATGTATAAATTAAAAATGACACAACTTAACCATACAAAACAGCTTCTAACTATCCAGTCTAATTTACACATGTTGTGTATGAGCCATGACCAGGGTTTCCAGATAGATATTGGCAAATTTCAAATAATATTCGCAATTTTATTCGCAAATGTATTAGCAGGTTTGTTCATGATTAACACAAGTTTGGGTTACTTTGAAAGTTTATAAAAAATGTGATTTAAAATGATTGCTTAGCGTTATGCCAGAAAAGGGAAATTTTGGCAACCCGGGCCAAAACCTGCATTTGTAGTATAGTGCCAAAAAAAAAAAAAAGTTATTTGTCATACGCAGCTAACGTTTAATGATGTCAATTCTTTGTTTTATAAAATGAATTCAGCCCTTCACTGTCTGATGTGGGCATCAGATGTTACACCTTCCAGGCATGGTAATGGCTATGCCGACAAAGTCACAAATGTTAGGGCTGATCCACTATTGTAGCTCAGTGATGCTGAGCATTCAGAAGCTGAAAATATCTGCCAACTTGGGCCTTTGTGAACCTAATGCCACAAACCAGTCAATTACAGCTGAACTCAAACATTAATGACTGCTTTTAAAAAGGGAGTATATAATAGGAGTCACCCTAGGGGCAGTGGTGGCCTGGTGGTAAAAGGTGCTGGATCGATAATCTGAGGGTTGGGGGTTTGAGTCCCACTCTCCACAAGATTGTCACTGCCCCCCCAGTGCAGCTAACTGGGTTATCAAAGGCTGGCCATGTCTCTCACTGTCCATGGTGAGAGGTTCATGTAAAAGAACCATTGCTAACTTTTGACAAGAGTAGGCTGCATAGCCATCAGCGTGTTTCCACCCCTTGCTAAAGGGTTGTGTCAGGAAGGGCATCCGACACAAAAACCTATGCAATATCTAATATGCGAATCGTTAATATGACTTCCATGAAGATGGATGCTGTAGTGACCCCTGGAAAAAGGGAACAGTTGAAAGGAATAGAACAAAGATAATGGGAGTCATCCTAAAGCCAAAGCATTGTTATAAGTGTGTGAGTCTAGCAATGAGTTTGTGTTTTGGTTCAGCTGAGATGAGTCAACAAAGCAATTTCTGCTGTCAGATTCCTCTAAAAACATATGTTGATGTTACATATAAGCATGATAAGAGATCATGTTGGGGCAAGTGTGTGAAAGCTCAAACATCCGGAGGTCCCCGAGGACCAATTTTGGAAGCACTGAGTTAGAGAACCGCTAATAATATAATTAATAATAAATACAACAAAACTTACAGCATAAAATTCTGCCTTCTGTTTCCTTTTCTAAACATTAACTTTGTTATTGGGTCCCTCTCGGGGCCAAGCCTTCAGAACAGAATGGTTTGTTAACTCATCTCAGCTTACATCCTTACAACCCTTGTCATCGACATGATATTTCCAAATACTGCATATGATATACATTGGCATTAAGTCACTTCTTGAACTGCTTAATCCTATTAGAATTGTCCTATTACAGATATAGGGAGGCTGGGTCCTATCTCAGCCATCACTGGTTAAGAACAGGGTGTACCTGGAAGTGATGACTGACACACAAATTGCCTCAGAAGCCAAGCACATCATTTTGCTTCTGAAGTGTCAGCTGTTGTTGCCTAGGTAACCTTCTTGCATATTTCCTGCTTAAAAATCTCATTCCCTCTCGATACATGGCAATTATTATTATCACTACCAAGTCACTGTGAAGTACGAAAGTACACTTTAAAAGTGACTGACACCAACTTAGCACTAAAAAGTGCCATAGAATCGAACTAAATCATGTTTTATTCTCAGCTTCCTTTTCACATTAACAGCCTCGTGCAGCACTCTCACTACTGCTCATGCAGTGCTCATTCTTATGTCCATCTCCCACTTCATTGTACTATCACCCAAATAATATCTGATATACTTGAGCTTCTCCACATCAGGCAAAGACTCAGAATGAGCAATCCATTCTTTTCCAGTTAAGAACCATGGCCTGAGATTTTAGAGGACTTGGCTCACATCCCAGCCGCTTCAGAGCCAACTGCGAATTACTTCAGTGCACTTTCCTCTCTATGACTATGCCGTGAGATCTTATTTATAAATACCAAAATCAGGACTGGTGACAAGGGGCGTCCAAGCATGCACTGAAAATGAGTTCAACTTAGAACTGAGAATACAAACAGCCTATGCTTTGGTTATACAGGAACCATGTAGCATGCAATAAAACACTTGTAGGCCATATTCTCAGACTCCCATGACCCCCCTCAGTAACTCGGTAATGATAAAGAGATCGATTAGCATTCCAGAACCAGGAAAAAAAAAAAAGTACTATTTCTCCTGAATTTAACATTCAACGATCCGTCTAAACTTCCTTTCCAACACCCTTGGATTATACCTTCCTGGAGATACTGAATGGGTCATCACTTTCCCTTTTTGAAAACTGGACCACTGCCCTAGGCTGCCATTACACAGGTGTTGTCTCAGACCTCCATGCACAACCAAGACAGTCCCATCGGGACTAGAGACTTCATCATCCCAAGACAGATCTCGTTCACTATGAGCATCTTGCCACTAAAGACCTTCTCCAGCTTGACAGCCTCCTTCCTTCCACCAGTGGGTTTTCGGGAAATAAACCCACTGATAACAGTCCTGGAAGTTGCAAGCTCAGGCTTCTACCCCAACAGTCAGTTTTTGGGTTGCTAGATAGTAGCACACCCAGTCTCATGCCTTTCTCAGCTGCCTGATACTTCACCTAACCTTGATCTTACTCTCTGTAGTGCCTTGGGACTCACATTGTGGTGGTTTTCTGTGGTCTCTTCAGGCTGAACTAAAGCTTGGCCTTCAGGTGCTCACTATGAGGCCTCCCCAGTGCATGGCTTTAAGAAAGTGCCCCAGTTTTCCCTTTGTGGGACAAGTTGATTACATTTTTGGCACTGCACCATTGAGATGTTTGAACCGTTCTTTATCTCAAACCTTCCTTGAGACCAGTTTGCCTTGAGAGAGCCATGATCATGGGAGGACTTAAATCTGTCCACCATGTGGTGGTGATGCATAAAATTGATTTTTCAGTTAACATCGTTGCAAAGCAGTGCGACATAGGAAACAAAATTGGACAAGTAAGCATTTCATTCATTCATTCGTTTTCTAAGCAGCTTAATTACCCCTTAGGTTGTGGGGGGGCTCGATGCCGATGCTGAGCGAGGGTGGGGTACACCCTGAACAGCTTGCCAGGCCATCTCATGACAACAGACATACAGGCTTTCAGACTCACACCTAGGGGCACTTTGGAACAGCCCATTCGTATTTCTCATTGAATGCAGCTCAGTCACTGCAGACACACACTCAATGTTTTGTTTGCAAGTGAACTTATGGCAATTGATTGTCCATTTTAATAATTGTTGATAAATTCAGCTAAACATATTTATGATGAATACAATGAATTTACAAAGAGGGAACACGAATGTGGGGGAGAAAACCAAGACTCAGGGAATCTTTTTAAGCAAAGGTCATGACTGTTCAAGGAAAGAAAGTCAAATTATTAAGTGGTGGCATACTGGTTAGCCCATCTGCCTCACTGTACAAACAGTCTAGGCTTCAATCCATGAACCAGGTGAGTGCATTTTTGTGCTGAGTTTGAATGTTCTCCCTGTGGTTGTGGGGGTTTCCTCTGAGTGCTCCGGTTTCCTCCTACAGTCTGAAGTAAGGCATATTCCAAATTTCCCCTATTCTCTGAGTTTTAGTGTAAATGATTGTGTGTGTGTGTGTGTGTGTGTGTGTGTGTGTGTGTGTGTGTGTGCATGCGCACGCTCGAGTTCGACCTGTTATGGTCTGAAAAGCTGTTGCCCAGTGTTGGCTGATTTTTTCCCATTGCCAGCTGGCCAGTGTTCGTTGCACAGACAAAAAAAAAAAAATGTCGTCTACTATTTTATTGGCGCACCTTTAGTCTTGATTACAGCATTTAATCCTTATGGTATTGTTTGTTCAGTTGGCCAGTTCGAGACTCAGCAACATTATGTGGCAATAAAAGGAAGTTCGATCATGATCTGAATTTACTGAATGAACAGGATATCATATAAATTGACTTTCTGTATATAAAATTTGGGTTCAAAATTGTAATCAAAGTTTAAGGAGTATGAAGAATCATTCTTTGTGTATTGGTACCATAGAGTCTTGACTACAACTGTATGGGGAATTTTTTTGGAATATGCTTGAAAAAAAAACTTTATGGGATCATTTAATTTTTAGTTCAAATCAATTCATGGTGTGAAAAAAAGACAATCCTGGATGGAAAGATTGTTTTGATGCTGCTTACAATTGTCAGAATAATGCAATGACAACTGAATCCTTTTCATTTGTTTTCTGGACTGTTTAATCCTAAGAAAGGTCACGGAAAATCTGGCACCCATCTCAGGAAACTTTGCGCAAGGGCAGTGTACACCCTGCACAGATCACCAGGCCATCACACGGCAGAAACACGCTGACTGCAATACAGCTACTCTTGTCTAAAGTCAGCACTGTTTTTTTTTTATTATTTTTTTTTTACATGAACCTCTCACCACAGACAACGATAGACATGGCCGGCTTTTGATAACCCAGTTATCTGCACTTAGGTCACAGTAGTGACCACCGTTGACAGTGGGGCTTAAACCTCCAACCTTGGGGTCAGTAAGCCAACAATTCAATAAGGACCCAATGTGTCCTTTGTGTGCAAAATGTCCCAACTCTCATGCATCTTCTGTATATTCTCCATACATTTTATAGAGTGAGAACAAGACAGGCCACTCTTGCAGATAATTTCCCATGGGAGGGTATCTGTCATCTCTTATCATCAGTGGAAGGTTTGATGAGGTGATTCTTCAGCTTCCAATCAGGGAACACAGCTACCTCGGTGTGATTGAGAAAATCCAAAGAAGGCACGACACCGTTGGAACTTACCAAGTGTAAGAAGAGATTTTTTTCAGAGATATTTCAGTTAATTTCTATTAAAGCTGAGGACACGTTTGATTTTAAATCCTACCTTGTGCAGGTCTCGAAAAATCAGTAACAAAGGGTGGTGAAAAATCATTGTCGGGAAGTGCAAAGTGCTTAAATTTTTAGCAGAGTTTTGGAATGGCACTGGGGATTTTTAAATCCTAATATTAGGGCCATTACTTTTGTTCAGCACCTTCTCCACACTGAGGTCTTGTGGAATCAAGACAGCTGAAGCTTGAGATGTTCAAAAAACTTGCCAGGTTTCATTCAGAATAAAAGCAAGCTTTCCTTAATAAGTTCATTCATTCACTCATTTTCTAGAACTATTAATCCTAATTAGAGTAGCAGGGAGGCTGACGCCCATCTCAGCCGACTGCGGGCGGGGGCAGCATACACCCTGGACAGCTCGCAAGGCCATCACAGGACAGAAACATGCTGACTGCTATGCAGCTACTCTTGACAAAAGAGGACACAGTTTCCCTTGTCCAGATTGTGGGTCACCGGGGTCCACCTCTGGAGCCAGGCCTGGGGAAGGAGCTTGAAGTTGAGCACCTAGTGGTCAGGCTTCTGCCCATGGAGCCCGGCCGGGCCCAGCCGAAAAGGAGACATGGGTCTGCCCTCCCATGGACCCACCATCTGTGGCAGCTGAAGGCATGGGTTCTGTCGGACCAATCCTTGGTTACTGACTCTAACTCTTGGAACATGGAATGTCACCTCTCTGGCCGGGAAGGAGCCTGAGCTGATGCGTGAGGTGGAGAGATACCGACTAGGTATAGTTGGGCTCACCTCAACGCATAGCTTGGGCTCTTGAACCACCCATCTTGAGAGGGGCTGGACCTTATTCCATTTTGTAGTTGTTTATAGGGAGAGGCGGCAAGCCGGTGTGGGCATCCTTGTTGCCCCCGTCTCGGTGCCCAAACGTTGGGGTTCTCACCGGTCGATGAAACAGAAGCTTCCCTCCACTGTCGGGTGGGGGGATGGGTCCTGACTGTTATTTGTGCTGATGCACCAAATGACAATTCAGAGTACTCAGCCTTCTTGGAGTCTTTAAGGGGTGTGTTGGAGAAAAGGGAGCTGAGCCGCAAGGCAAAGCTCTCAATTTACCAGTCAATCTACGTTCCAGCCTTCACCTATGGTCACGAGCTTTGGGTAGTGACCGAAAAAAGAAAATCGCAAATACAAGCTGCTGAAATGAGCTTTCTTTGCTGGATGGTGGTGCTCTCCCTTAGAGATAAGGTGTGAAGCTCTACCATCTGGGGAGAGTTCAGAGTAGATCCGCTGCTCCTTCGCATTGAAAGGGGCCAGTTGAGGTGGCTCGGATATCTGGTCAAAATGCCTCCCGAACACCTCCCTGGTGTGGTGTTTCAAGCATGTCTAACCGGGAAGCAACCCCGGGGCCGACCTGGAAGGGATTATATCTCTTGGTTTGTCTGGGAACGCCTCGGTGTCCCCCGGAAAAGCTGCAGGAAGTGGCTGGGAAGAGGGATGTCTGGACCTCTTTTCTTCGGCTGTTGCCTTTGCCACCCAACCCCGGAAGAAGCAAAAGAAGAAGATGATGATGATGATGATGATGATGATGATGATGATGATGATGCAATGCATGCTGGGAATTAGAAGGAATAATAAACACAGCAACCACATGCTATGCACTAATGGTCTCTTATCCACATTACAGGACTCAGGGTGAAAATCCAGTGATTTTCTTAATTACAAGTCAAACATTTGTTCATGTTCCAAATTGGTTAATCCTACAAGGGGTACAGAAAGGCTGGAGCCTATCTCAGGCAGCTCTGGGCAAAGGCCAAGTACACTCTAAACAACTTGCCAGGCCAGTGCAGGGCAACACACACCACAATTCACAATTAAGCTTATGTGCATGTGTTTTATATGTGGGAAGAAAGATAACTACCCAAAAGAAACCTACAAAAGCATGGTGGAGAACATGACAGCTCAATATAGAAACACTTGTATTGTGAGCTGTACATGCTAACCACTATGTGCTGCCCAATCACAAGTCAGTGTACCATCACGATTACAGTTCTAGTAAAATGCATATAATGTATACAGCCAGGTGCAGTTTTACTTGCTATATAATGAAACTGTGGTTAATACAACATAATAAGAATGTATTTATTTATTTGTTTATTTATTTATTTATTTATGTATGAGTAGCAGTGGTGGTCTGGTGGCAAAAGGTGTTGGATCACTGATGCTAAGGTTGGGGGGTTGAAGTCCCACTCTCTACAAGGGTGTCACTGTTCCCCCAGTGTAGCTAACTGGGTTATCAAAGGCCAGCCATGTCTCTCACTGTCTATGGTGAGGTTCATGTTGCTGACTTTCGTCAAGAGTAGTTGCAAAGCCTTCAGCATATTTCTGCCCCATGCGAAGGGTTATTTCAGGAAGGGCATCTGACGTAAAAACCTATGCCAAATCAAACATGGGAATCATTAATATTACTTACTTCCATGAAGATGGAGGCAGATGATTCGCTGTGGCGACCCCTGAAGGGAACAGGCGAATAGAAAAGAATATTAATTTATTTATGAATAATTTTCCACATCATCTTTTCCTCTCAGCCCTGCATTGCCACGTCTTGTATATTCTTTAGGATATTGATTTCTGTTGTTATTAATTTCAGACAAAATAATGAGGATGACAACCAATAGAGAACTAGGATTCATTAATTATTAACCAATCATGATTAAATTTATCAACTTTTCCCCAGGATGCAGTATTTGTTCGCCAATTAACAGCATCAGGATCAGTCACAAAACAGGCGGCTGGGATGCTGTAAATGAGATTGATTGTCCGAAATTATCGGTGAGCCAAATGCCTGTTGAATCCATGAAGGACAGTGCCCATTTATAAAATTATCCAAGAAAACCTCACACACATTACATTTTTGAAGCTTACTTTATTGCACATGTCCCATCAGCCCAGACGTGTTTCGGCATGAAGTCATCGTCGGTGTGTGAGGCAGCGGTTGAAGATTGTTCTTTTAAACAAAAAAGGTGACAAGTAAGTATGACATCACTGATTGGCTGCACCAAAAAGGTGTGTATCATAACATTGTAAAACAGGCAATGAGGGCTAGCTCTAATTAAGACAAGCCATGGAAAAAAATCAGTACATCACAATAGGACAACCCCAATAATAATAATAATAATAATAATAATAATAATAATAATAATAATAATAAAAGCATATGAAAAACAGTAAGCCCTCGACATATATCTGACAGTCCAAAGATGTGCATATTCCCCAAGTAGTGTAGTTTATAGAAAACTATTCAAAACGAGTTCTTCACTAAGACCACTAGTGTGCACAGTTTGTGATTAGTGGATCCAATATGCTTCCCATTGAACGAGATAGTGCTCCCGATCACCACCATGTTTGAGTTGCTTGACTGACTCCATACCTTGGAATTTCAATGTGCAAACGTCATGGCCAATTTCATTTAAATGTCTTGCCACAGATAGTTTAATGTCATGGTTTCTTATATTACTCTTATATTCATTTATTCTTATTCTTAATTCTCTTTTACTTTTCCAACATAACAGAAACGACATGGATATTTCAATAAATAAACTAGAAAAGATATACAGCAAAGCAAATGATTCTCCCTCTCAATGAAAAACTCTTGCCAGCGCCTGGATTGTAGAAAAGAAACACCTGTAATCATGGCAATACAATTAATACAACTTCGACATGGAAAGTTTTTTGACTCTAACGCCAGTTAGTAGCAAGTCTGTTTTCAGTCTGTTTTTACCAGTCTCTCTCTCTCTCACATTACAAAATCTCTTCCATATAGCGAGGAGGTTTTTAAAAGCTCTGACCAATCTGAGTGTCCATTGAGAGCATATACCAGTGTTTTCTCAGTACCAACTTAATTTCCTAATCAAGGAAAGAAAGTGGTGGGCAGAATATTTACGATCCTCTAGAGTGGATTGTGTTCGTTTTTCTTAAAAGTGATCCCCAATCAGTCTCATCTAACTTATCCAGACAGGCATCAAGATTGTCAGTATCATAACCCTTAGATAAAAAAGGTCAAAGACTATTGGGCATGATTCTCAAATTCTTCTTCAGTCCTTCATATCCTCCCCTTATGTAAGAATTGACATATGGTAAACTTTTATTCATAGAGGTAAGATGATAATTATTAAAAATGGACAAAATTGTTTCTGTAGGCTTATGGTAGTGCCCATTTATAAACGTTTATTCATTCCTGTTGGAGTTACGATCCAGCTGTGTCAATCAGCACTGGTTTGCTGAAGTGCTGTACTTTTGCCTTCCTGTCAGGCTACAAAGTGAACACTGCACTACTGTCGGAGAAACATCTCTTTCACTGCACTCTGCAATTCAATAAGCTGCACTAATTAAAAGAAAAGTGCTGGTTCAATAAACGGGATTCTCTGCTCTGTGCTTTTACACAGAAAGGACTTGAAATCTTTTGCCAATAAATATCCACATCCTTAGTTAATATTTTAAGGTTCACTTACATTTTCTTCCTCTGTGTATAATTTAATAGATGATTCAGTGTGCCATGTTAGATGAAGCTCTTGAATTGGGAAATTCATAAGAAAGGATTTTTTTCTGCAGAAGTTTTTTTTTTCTAAAAAATTTGACCAAATATTTCTACTATTTCTCTAATGGGTATGACAGGTGTCCATAGATTGTTTATATTGTGAATATAATTTAATTAAATAAATTATTATTATTATTATTATTATTATTATTATTATTAATAATAATAATAATAATAATACGAAGAAGAAGAAGCCTATGTCTCTCACTGTCTATGGTGTGAGGCTGTAAAAGAACCATTGCTGACTTTGGACAAGAGTAGCTGCAAAGCCATCACCGTGTTTCTGCCCTGTGATGGCCTGGCGAGCTGTCCAGGGTGGACTCTGCCTACTCGTCTGGAGTTAGCTGGGTTGGGTGCCAGCCTCCCTATGACCCTAATTAGGATTCCGTGGTTACTGAACTGAACTGAAATGAAGCTGGTTGGGAAGTACAGAAGTACAGATTGAACTTTTCTAAAAAAAAAAACAAAAAACAAAAAAAAAACACAGGTGATGGTGCACCAGCTGGGAGAATGAAGGCTCAGGCTCAGTCTCACTGACCAATCCCCGCTATTGTTTGAAACATGTCCAACTCACCTCTGTTCATGTTGTGTCCCCTTGCGGGTTACATTTTAGTGCTGAAATGACCGACATGTAACTGAGAGAATCCAGTCATTATTCAAAATAAAATATTTTTCAAAAATAAAGGTAGTTCAGACCCAGATAATGAATAAAACGGAAACAATTAATTGTTTCTTCTGCGAACCGGTACCAATTGAGCCGCAGACTGGTACTGGTCCGCAGACAAGTGGTTGGGGACCCCGGGGTTATGGAATAGTTTGAGTCTAATACACTCTTGATTGTGGAATAGCTGAGTATCCAGTTGTCCAATTACGTTTGGTTGCTTAAAGGGGAGATGTATTTTTTCCACGTTTTTGTCCGATAAATGCTGTTTTTGCTGAAAAGACATGTTAAATGGCATCAGAGTGTCAAAGAAGGAGGTTAGCACATGTTTATGTTTACCCTCTGTGCTATAAGGGCTGGCTATAAATATAACTTTTCACTTTTGTTTTTAACTTTTGTTTTGGAGAGAGGGACATACAAGTCTTTCATGCTTCTGATTAGGTGAGCTTCTACCTCTTCGCTCCTTGCACACTGGTATCTCCACATAACCCATCCTGGTCTGATGGCACACTGACCATGGAGCTTTCAGACCAATCACAGCAAATTTGAAAGAGAACAAAAAGACCATCAATTTGAGAAGGAAACCAAACAGGTTGGCCAATCAAGTTGGGTTTTTTTTGTTTTTTGTTTTGTTTTGTTTTGTTTTGGGGGGGGGGCACTCATTCATTCGTTTTCTGAACCACCTATTCCTAATTTGGTTATAGGGAGGCTGGCGCCCAACTCAGCCAACTGTGGGTAAGGGTAGAGTCCACCCTGGACACCTCGCCAGGCCATCGCAGGGCACACACACACATGCTGATGGCTATGCAACTACTCTTTATGAAAGTCAGCAATGGTTCTTATACATGAACTTCACACCATAGACAGTGAGAGACATGGCCGGCCTTTGATAACCCAGTTAGCTGCACTGGGAGGAGGGGGAGGGGTATAGCAGTGACAACCTGGTGATAGTGGGGCTTGAAACCCTGACTTTGAGAGCATTTATTCAGCACCCTACCACTGGGTGGGGAAACATCTAATGAAGCTGTGAATGAAAGACATTTTTGATGTAGGAATCACTCAGTTGCTTCACTGACAAAAAATACATTTATGAAAATGAGTATAATATTTAACCTTTAAGAAAGTGGAGGACAAGCTGCATTTTGAGTTTATATCCTGCTCTTCTCACCAAGACTCCCCTCCCGTGGTCATTAGCATTGCATCGCTTTAATCAACTCAAGGATCCTCCATCATAATGACTGGGGCTTCACTGTGTCCCCCTCATACCCAGCATTTTCTTTTTCATTTGGGAGAGTGCATGCTGACTGTTTCCTACTGTTTTTATTGTTCAATAACCTTAAATTGGCAATCAGTAAGGAAGCTTTTGACTTTCTGTTTGTGTAAGTGTGAATCAATGGAAATCAATAGCTGATGATGTGTGCACACTATAGTCTTTATGCACCATTTCTCTTCATAATATCAGAAAAATACTATTTTGAAATAACAGTCTCACCTATGAATGTAAATAAACTTTGATGTAAGCTGAAATTATATGTTTAGGATTTCTTTCCTGTTATTGTTTTTTATTATTGTTTGATTAACTGACCGTCAGAACTGAAATGTCATTAGGATGCAGGAAAAGGAAGAGTGAATGCAATTGTTCTTACAGTGATTTTATTAATTCCCATCTTAACGGGATTAGAAAAGCTGGGTGATTGAAATGACTCACTATATGACAATATGTAAAAGTTATGACCTTAAAGTCTTCATCTAACAATAGAATAAAATAATCCTTAAAAAGCAGTAGAATCTACAAACAGTACAATATTAGTTTTATTGGCTTTTCTACTGGCGGCACAGTTAGCACGTCGGCCTTGCAGAAAGAAGGTCCTGAGTTCACTTTCCAGCTAGTATGTTTCTGTGTGGTCTTTGTATGTTCTTCCTGTACTTGTGTGCGTGTCCTCCAGATGTTCTGGTTTCTTCCCACAGTCCTAAAACATGCACAGCAGGTTAATTGTTTTTTCCAAATCTCCCCTAGGAGTGAATGTGAGTGTGAATGTTTGTGTGAATGTTGGCCCTGCGATGGTCTGGCAAGCTATCCAGGGTTGCCCTCGCACAGAGTTGGCTGAGATGGGCACCAGCCTCCCAATGACCATAATTACAATTGAGCAGTTCAGAAAAGGAATGACTGTACTCCCACTGTCACATGGGTACAGGAAAGGGTTTTTGGGTGGAAGGGCAGGTGGTTCGGGGGGTTGGGGACTGTAACCTTTAATATGCTTTATGGTGCACTTCACATCATTTCTGAAAATGGTTGAACACTTTTAACCTTTCGAGAAGGGGGTTCGAGTTCCACTCTCCACAAGGTGGTCACTGTCCCCCCCAGTGCAGCTAACTGGGTTATCAAAGGCAGGCCATGTCTGTCACTGTCTATGGTGTGAGGCATGTAAATGAACCATTGCTGACTTTCGTAAAGAGTAGCGTCAGCGTGTTTCCGCCCTGCGATGGCCTGGCGAGCTGTCCAGGTTGTACTCTGCCCTCGCCCTGAGTTGGCTGGGATGGGCACCAGCCTCCCCGCGACCCTAATTAGAATGAAGCGATTACAGAAAATGATGAACCTTTCGAGAATTAACAATGATCAAGATGCATGATCAAATTTTTACATTGATTTCTGGTAGAGAGTTGCGAATTAATATATAAAAGATTTCGAGTACTGGTCATCTGAATTAAACTTTTAGTAAAATAATCTTTCAATAAAATAAGAGATCTCTTACAACTGGACGAGAAGAAGCAGGTAAATCATTATTCAGCAATACACCCGATATGCATTCTTGAAAATATCCTGGGGTTAAATATTTTTTGTGCCATATGCTGCCTCCTGTTTTCATTTGATTGTACCAACCCATTTTCTATTATTTTCTGATTTTCAGTCAATATTAGCTACTCCTAACCATATCTTATTCTCATTATGTCTCAGCCATCCCTGTTACCACCATCATTTTTACATCTGTCTGTCTTCCTTTCGGCTTTTTCCCTTTTACTCGGGAGTCACCACAGCAAATCATCTCATTCGCACGTTTGACTTGGCAGAGGTTTTTACGTCGGATGCCCTTCCTGTCACAACCCTTTTAGCAAGGGACAGAAAGACGCTGACGGCTTTGCAGCTACTCTTTACGAAAGTCAGCAATGGTTCTTTTACATGCCTTGCACCGTAGACAGTGAGAGACATGGCCCGCCTTTGATAACCCAGTTAGCCGCACTGGGGGTGGCGGGGCCGCATTTGGGGGGGGGGACAGTGACAACCTTGTGGAGAGTGGGACTCGAACCCCCAACCTTTGGATTAGCGATCCAGCGCCCTATACCACTAGACTACCACTGCCCCGCCATCGTTTTTAAGATAAGATAAGATAAGATAAGATACAGCTTTATTAATCTCACAATGGAGAAATTCACTGTTACAGGCTCTTGAGGTACTATCAGTAGGGGGTGCAAAAATAGATACAAGTACAAACATACACACATGCATATATTATATAAGTAAATAAATAAATAGATACATAAATAGTATAAATTACTAAACAATAAAAGAAAAGAATGGAGCAACTTTATAGACTGGCCTATATTAAAGTGTAATGTATCTGAGTGCAGAGTAGATGGGTTGATATGGTTCACAGTCAGTGGGGTAGATGTGGTTGATTAAAGTGCACGGGGTTTTTATTGCACATAACCGGTATTTTCACAGACAGTTACAAAGTGGCGTTGTACAGTCTGATAGCGGTGGGAATGAACGACCTGCGGTAGCGCTCCTTCCCTGCACTGAGGATGCCTCAGTCGTACACTGAAGGAGCTGCTTAGCTCCTCTACAGTCTGGTGCAGTGGGTGAGAGCTGTTGAACAGGATGGATGTGAGCTTTGCTACCATCCTCCTCTCACTCACCTCCTCCACATAGTCCAGTGGGCAGCCGAGGACAGAGCTGGCCCTCCTGACCAGCTTGTTCAGTCTCTTTCTGTCCCGCTCTGTGCTGCCCGGGGCCCAGCAGATGGCAGCGTAGAGGATTGCAGAGGCTACCACAGAGTCATAAAATGTCCTGAGCAGAGGTCTGCATATGCCGAAGGACCTGAGTCTCCTCAGAAGGTGGAGGCGACTCTGGCCCTTCTTGTACAGGGCGTTGGTGTTGTGGGACCAGTCCAGTTTATTGTTAAGGTGAACACCCAGGTACTTGAAACTGTCCACTGTCTCAATGTCCTGTCCCTGGATGTTCACTAGTAAATGTGTGTGTGTGTGTGTTTGAGTGCTTCTCCTGAAGTCGACCACCATCTCCTTCGTCTTCCTAGTGTTCAAGCACAGGTGGTTGCGCTCACACCAGTCCACGAAGTCAACGATGACCGACCGGTACTCCAGCTCGTTCCCCTCTGACACACGGCCCACGATGGCGGAGTCGTCCGAGAACTTCTGGAGGTGGCAGCTGTTTGTGTTATATATGAAGTCTTACATCATCCACCTTAATTGTGTCATTGTTTCTTTATGCTAATTCCCCTTTTTTTCTAGTTCAAAGTGTGTGTGTGTGTGTGTGTGTGTGTGTGTGTGGGGGGGTTAATAAATAATAATAATAAAAAATTCTGTTTAGTTAAGCGTAACTTCCTTATTTGACTTCATTTGACAAATTTTTCTGTGTTTATTCACACTGCTTCGCACAACAATGTGTGAGTACATTTTCTTTCTGTTTTTATTTTGGTGAATAAATATTCTCCATTTTCTAAATACTTCAAGCCTTAAAAAGTCTGCTCGTAAGTCTGTGTCAGGAAATGTATCATTATATTATTTAATCATGTTCTTCTACTGTCAGTGTTAGGGAACTTATCTATGTCATATGTCGGTGCTTGTTTTGGCGTGTTTTCAAGTGTTACATTTTTCCTGATTTCAAGCGAAGTGTCTCATATTAAGATTAGATAATCAAAGATGTGCATGTAGTGTTCTCAATTAATTTCTTTGTTTTCTTTGTTTGAAGCTCAATCACCCGGTTGTTTCCAGAAAACAAATTATCAGGACTGCCTGCTGACAGTCCTAGCCATGGAACTTGCTTTTTAGAACACCTGCCAGAAGGCCCCATTCCTGAGGATCCTTATTTCACACACTGCATTCTAAATGATGTCACACACCGTTAACAGGGCTCCCAATCTTAACTTGAAACTCGTTACCAGGCCGCTCAGGTTTGCTTTTCGCACTGTAACCCTTTTTCTGCACTCTCACCATTGACCGATGTACCCAGACTGAAGCTATCCAAGCTGTTCTAACTCCTCTGATCCTTCTCCTGTTTATTCACCACCTTCGCCTTACTGGGCCCCTTCCTCACTTGACTACTCTTTTCTGGACTTCCCAAACAATGATACACCGATATCCCCCATCGACCCTCAGGTGCCATATTCAAGTACTGGTATTTTGATGCCAGAGATTTCTCATCCAACTATCTGATGTGCCAACAGTGTTTCACTTTCCTAGGCCAAATGTTCCCTGGCTTGCAACATTGTTTAATAAATGTTCCCTTAATAAATGTCCTCAAAGTATTCCCTCCACCTCTCGACGACATCCCCAGTCGAGGTAAGCAGCTCCCCACCTCCACTGTCAAATTGTTGAGTCAAATTGACTCAACGATTATGTTTTCTAAATGATGAAATTGGGTCAGATAATACCTCATGATGACTCACTTTGGATCCATAAATAATACCAAGATATTCCTCAAAGAAAACAATAATATCTATAATTGATGCTGGTATTGAGTTTCCATAAAAATTATAAGCATATTGGTATAAAAACACTATTTTTTGCAGGAATTCGACTATTTGTAGACTATGTTGTAAATAATCACTGTTGACAGCCAAGCTTGTTATTACCCCTGATGTGACGAATACGTCACTCATATAAAATGTGTTTTTTTTTTTTTTTTAGTAAAATGAACTCAATAAACTATTTCTACCTCATAAAATTACAAAACTAACATTATTCTTTAATGATGATTTTTTTTTTATGTGCATGAATCTCACCTGGTATTTGATCCACTGTCTCGAGCCTGACTGACAAAGCGCGGGAAAAGATGACGCAATACCAATCTCTGCTTCAACAGGAAATGTACTGCCTTCGTCACACTCATTCCCCAAATGGCCGTAGTGATATAAATTAAATTTTTCGGCTCTTAATTCCTGTGTGACGAATGAGTCACTGTCGGGTATAAAGGGTTCATGTACACAGGTGGAAATGATTTCCTGTGTCGTTTTGTGGTGCATTTCGGTGGTATCAGTCTCTCACTGAACCTGCTCCTGTGACTGATCAGCAGGTTGGGAGATATTGTTCAATATTGTGTTTATTTTGGACAGCATTGGACAACATTCTCCTCTCAGACACCACGACAAAGTCCAGTTCCATCCCCACAACATTAATCTAATCAGCATTGATCAGTTTGTGTTGTCTGTTTTTTTCTGCAACCCTCAGGCTGCTGCCTCAGCATACAACAGCATAGTGGACAGCGCTGGCCACAACAGATGCATAGAACATCCTTAGTCATGTCCGTCCAGATGTTGACCTTAACCTCCTCAAAAAATAGAGATGGCTCTGGTCCTCTTCTAAAGTGTGGTTAAAAAACAAACAAATAAACAAACAAACAAAAAACATTTTTGGACATTTTTGAGAAAATCAATCATGTATTTCCTTATTAAGTGCAGGTTTTGATGGATATATGGAATGAATATAAAACAAATATATACATATTTTTCTTAGAGGCAGTGGTGGTCTAGTGGATAGGGTGCAGGATTGCTGATGTGAAGGTTGGGGGTTCAAGTCCCCACAGAGTTGTCACTGTCCCCCAGTGTGACTAACTAGGTTATCAAAGGCAGGCCATGTCTCTCATTGTCTATGGTGAGAGGCATGTAAAAGAACCATTGCTGACTTTCGTAAAGAGTAGGCTACAAAGCCATCAGCGTGTTTCTGTCCCTTGCTAAAAGGGTTGTGACAGGAAGGGCATCCGATGTAAAACCCTGTGTGAATCAGATGATTTGCTGTGGCGACTCCTGAGAAAAGTGAAAAAGCCAAAAGAAAGTACATATTATTTTTTAATGCAATGTCTAGGCATTTTTTGAGTATTTTATGATAAAATCTGAAAATCCATCATTTTGACTAATGCATTCATCCAATACATTTCAAAATATGATCCTTCACCACTGCACTATTCAGGAGCATATTTTGCCATAATCAGCCAGCATATCTAAAAGAAAGAAATAGAAGTAAAGCAGATATGAGGTCACCATGTAACGTGAGGCGATCAGCCACTCCACTGCCGATGGTCCTTTCTGAGCATGTAGAGTGGCGGAGTATCCAAACATCACAGTTTCCAAGAACTCTCTATATCTGACACCCCAGATCTGTTGCTTTACCGAACCCACTGCAGTAATCTTCATTATTTGAGGTATCACTAAACAGCCTGCACCTTTAGATCTAAGGGAGCATGCCGGATCACAAACGACAAGAAGTTTGCCAGGATAATGTGGCGTGAGACCATTCAGTGCTTTAAAGTTTAAAAATAGTATTTTATATTCAATGTGAAATTTAATCAGGAGTCAGTGCAGTGTTATTAAGATCAGGGTGATGTGCTCATATTGTTTGGTTCTACAAAGCACTTATGCCTCTACATTCCGGACTAGCTGAAGCTTGTTCATGTTCATATTAGAACATATAGATAGTAACACATTACAATAGTCCCATCTCAAGGGAACAAAGGCATAAACAAGTTTTTCCACATCATGCAGTGACAACATATTTCTTATTTTAGCAATAATCCTGAGATGGAAGAAGGCAACCCGAGTAATATTATCTACATGAGCTTTAAATAAAAGACTGGGGTGAATAATCACTCCAAGGTCCTTCGTCAAACAAATTGTGAGATAAGCACATTAGTAATTAAAAACAGTACCCACATATTTGCTACATTATCAATTCTATCTGAAGACGGTACCTTGCCATGAGTGGCCCTCTAGTTATGGCTGTGATCGCACAATTGAGGTAGCTTACTTAAGGGAGCTGAAACAGAACAACACAGAAGGGACTCAAATGCACAAGTAAGATAATGGCATATTTACATGAATTAATAAAGCTTGAGAAAAAAAAAATCAGTGTGTGAGTTATTTATGGTATCATAATGTAATAGTGATCCTTTATTAATTTTCAGGATGTCACTGGCATGTGAAACAATATTCATATCAATACTTTGCAGCATTAAATGTGGACAGCAATCACATAGCAAGTAGCAGTGTTTCCGTTATGATCCTCAATAGGCAGTATTTCAGCTTTTTCCCCTTTTTTATTCAGAGGTTGCCACAACAAATCTGATTCGCATATTTGATTTAGCACAGGTTTTTACTTTTGATGCCCTTCCTGACACAACCCTTTAACAAGGGACAGAAACATGCTGACGGCTCTTCACAAAAGTCAGCAATGGTTCTTTTACATGAACCTCTCACCATCGACAGTGAGAGACATAGCTGGCCTTTGATAACCCATGCACTTTGGGAGGGGGGGGCAGTGACAACCTTGTCAAGAGTGATACTCAAACCCCCAACCCTAGGATCAGCAATCCAGCAATCCTATACCACTAGGCCACCACTGCCCATATATGCACATAAAGCCACTCCACCAAAAGTAGGCTCTTGTGTCCAAAATTGAAAAATTAGCTTTTTTTACACAATCAGCTAGACGAGGCCCAAAGCTGCAAAATGCAGCAAAAAGTTTGTCAATAGTTTGAAAACTGAGCGAGCTATGCCATTTCTTGTGTCAGCATTCAACTAAAAATTTCAAAAGACGTTTTAGAGAAAAATGAGTGCAAAGATTGCACTTCTTCCAACATCATTAGTCCTGAGCAACCAAACATTTTTATGCACTTCAGCCATATAAACTTTTAGAAAACATGTCTAGGAAGAGTTTTATGACGAGATAAGTGAACTCATCCTCATTTACCTCATCAGTTACCGTAGTAACCCCCAAAAATTAACAAAAAACGACTTTTTTTTTTTCATTTCTGTTCATTCCAATAAGATCAGTATGTATCTTTTTGACATTATATAAAGGTTCAAATGCCTTCAAATGATACGGATTGAAAAAAAAACAAAGCAGTCAGGTTCAAACAATCACACTGAAATTAAGAAAACTATATATAAGAAAAACCATATAACAAAACTCTCTGATCTCTTTATACAAGTAAGCTTCATCAACTCTGCCCTCATCATTATCATTTTGATCTATATCCTGCTCAGCAGATAAGATAACATCTTCTTCACAAACACCACTCATGCACACTTTTATTAACAGGTGCTTCTTCTACATCAACATCAAAATCAAAATCTTCATCAACACAGCTGGCATCATCAACTCTGCTTAACAGCTGGCTTCATCAACTCTGCCCTCAATATTTATCATCGTAATATACATCCTCACCACCAACACAACTCATACACACTTTTGTTAACAGATGCCTCTTCTTTATGAACATCAAAATCAAAATCTACATCAGTACAGCTGGCATCATCATCATCATCATCATCATCATCATCATCATCATCATCATCATCATCATCATATCTAAAAGGAATGAAACATTTAAGTATTTTTCATGTCTTGAACAATTTTTGTACAAAACTAAACAACCCATGATCCAGCATGTCTAGTTCAGACAAGTTTACACACAAATCAAATAATCAAAAAAAAAAAAAAAAACAAAATTGAATTTTGCATGCAGAGAAAATTACTCACCGGCAAAATAATCTTCAAGAACACCAAGCATTCCGGCATCTTCAAAGCCCAATTCTCGCATCGAATTTAACATCATACTCAACATACTAATACTAATACTAATACTAATCACAAATGACATTTCACTTTCCTTTTCCAGAAGTTATGTCCATTTACAATCTTATAAATAAACTTAATGACTGTTATTGAAGAGAAAAACGGAGATAAATTCAGCATGCAGTTAAACCAGATGCAGGAAGTAAAAACTGGAAGTTAACGTGTGACGGGCACTGCGCACATGCAAGCCCGAGCTGACCAATCAATTTGCTCATTTCAGATCTTCCTTAGCAACTAGCCTGCATTGTTTATGAGCATATTGTCTTCCTAACCTTTATTTTATTTGTTGAAATAGCATGGAAGCTCATTTTAATATCAAAACAGTATCCAAAATGGAAAGACTACTTCACGGCCGTTCTTCTGGTATATAGATTATAGTGTGTCTTGTACTGAATAGACTATAGATAGATATATAGATATAGATGGATAGATAAATAGATAGATTGGGGCAGTGGTGGGTGGCCTGGTGGCAAAAGGTGCTGCATTGCTGATGCTAAGGTTGGGGCTTCAAGTCCTGCTCTCCACAAGGTTGTCACCGTCCCTCCAGTGCAGCTAACTGGGTTATCAAGGGCTGGCCATGTCTCTCACTGTCTATGGTATGAGGTTCAAGTAAAAGAATCATTGCTGACTTTCGTAAAGAATAGTTGCATAGCCATCAGTGTGTTTCTGTCCCTTGCTAAAGGATTGTGTCAGATAGGGCATCTGACATAAAAACCTATGCTAAATCAAAATATGAGATGATTCACTGTGGTGACCCCTGGAAAAAAAAAAAAAAACAGGTAAAAGTGAATATATATATATATATATATATATATATATATATATATATAATACTATAGTTATTCTCATATCATACATTTTATTGATAAGCAGAATAATTTTACATCTGCTACAGCGTTTGGTTATTGCCTTTGAACATTGTTTTGAACATCGTACCTTTGAACATCAGTGAACAACTATTAAGGGAAATGTTCTAGTGAAATTATTTTAATTTTCTTTAAATTTTTTTGCAGGGAGTGATAAAAAACAAAACAAACAAAAAACACCACAGAAGCGGCTTGTTCAAAGTGCTGACAAAGTTGCTTCCAGTGTAATTTTGGTTGCACAATTGTGCTTTAGATGAGCATGATGTAGCAAGACAGAGCTGGACTTGATACCATTGATGAATTGGTTGCCACTGACTCGTAATTTATTTGATTATTTGTCCAGGTTTTATCCAGCAATAAATCCCAGGAAGGAGAGCCCACCAGAGGAGCTGCACTATCATACTTCTGCAGAAATCAATTGAGCTTATATTGCTAGTGGTGTTTGCAAAACTCCAATGATTTAAAGATCATACTTTAAATATATATTGCTCTTTGCAATACACACACGTATATATATATATATATATATATATATATATATATATATATATATATATATATATGCGTGTGTGTGTGTGTGTGTGTGTGTGTGTGTGTGTGTGTGTGTGTGTGTGTGTGTATAAATAAATAAATAAATAAAGAGGTATAATATTGTCTCCTTTAATACTGTCAGCACACAGCCATTCACACTCACACCTAGGGCTGATCTGGAACAGCCAATTAGCCTACTGTGTAATTTTTTTTTCACTGTGGGAGGAAACCAGAGTACCAGAAAGAAACTCACATAAGCAAGGGGAGTACATGCAAACTCCATATACAAACACCTGAGCTGGGAATCAAACCCAGACTTTCTTGCTGTGAGGTGGAAATGATAATATGGTCAAGTTCACCTGGTCCACTGTGGACATCTCTTCTTGCCATCCCAAATAATAATACAGGAGGAATTTGCAGATATGTTGTCACTTCTACCAGGCCATATGTACCTCATGGAACACCACATTGAGACACCTTCAGGGCTGATTGGATGCACCACTGTATAGACTTCCTGAACGCAAGAAAACAAAGTTATCCTCGGTATGGCCTTAATTGAGGAGTTGCACAGCAACTGTGGCAGCCCAGTGGTTTAATGCTTAAGTCCAGTGAGTTGGGCCAGTACTGTGTGGGTTATAGACATGTCAACATGATACCCCTCTTATGAATCACATTGCAAACTTCTTGATCACATAGGCACTGCTTACTTTTATTTGACATTGAATTTAACAAAGGGATAGAAAGGGTAGAGTTCTTTCACTGCTATATCCTGAGGAAAAAAATGTCCATTTTCACACCATTTGGATTACATCAATTTGTTCCACTTGCTTTAGGGTTGTTTGGGGCCCCCAGTGATATTTTAACTCGTTATGCACATGTTAGATGTTTTGGAGACAAAGTCAGAGAGGCTAGATTGAGATGGTTTGGACATGTACAGAGGAGGGATAGTGAGTATATTGGTCGTGGGATGCTGAGGTTGGAACTACCAGGCAAAAGGCCCAGAGGAAGACCAAAGAGAAGATTTATGGATGCGGTGAAGGCGGACATGAAGGTCGTTGGAGTAAGAGTAGAAGATGCAGAGGATAGGGAGAGATGGAGGCAGATCATTTGCTGTGGCGACCCCTGAAGGGAACAGCCGAAAGGAAAAGAAGAAAGAAGAAGAAGAAGAGACTTAGTCCATATTCATCTGCCTACGTAGATGACATAATAATCTATAGTAGTGACTGGCAGCATTTATAACATCTAAGAGCTTTAAGATGTGTAGGTCTGACATCAAACCCAAACAAATGTGCAGTTGGGCAGGTGGAAGGACGGCGGTATCTGCACATCATGTTCATAACCTTTCAGACTTCACCAGCTTGCTTATTGATGTTCTGCCACTAATATGTGCAGATAGGTTAAGACTTCAAAGTCTGTCTGTCTTCCTTTCGGCTTTTTCCCTTTCACTCGGGAGTCGCCACAGCGAATGATCTGATTCGCACATTTGATTTGGCAGAGGTTTTTATGTCGGATGCCCTTCCTGTCACAACCCTTTTAGCAAGGGACAGAAACACGCTGACGACTTTGCAGCTACTCTTTACGAAAGTTAGCAATGGTTCTTTTACATGCCTCTCACCATAGACAGTGAGAGACATGGCCCGCCTTTGATAACCCAGTTAGCTGTACTGGGGGGGACAGTGACAACCTTGTGGAGAGTGGGACTCAAACCCCCAACCTTTTGGATCAGCGATCCAGCGCCCTATACCACTAGACCACCACTGCCCCAGGTTAAGACTTCAAAGTATGAGCCAAAAATCACTGGATTTCAGAGCGCACCAGTATACGTACTGTCGGTTAGGTTGCAATACTCATAGCTGTTATCTTTACATGAGCACATAAATAAATGCCTTGGTGACTTTTAACTTTTTCCCAGAAGTCAAGGGGAGAATATGCATAGCTACAACAATGTAGCTTTGTGATTCTTAAACTCGTTTGCATGGGAAAACTGCAACTTGACTGCCTTTAAAAATGTATATGAATAACGTCACTTGACCACAAATGAATCTTTTCGTGGATTTGCAAGTGGACAGTTCAAAAAGTGAGCACTTAAAAAATTTGTCGTTCCTACTTGCTCGTGATGAGCCACCACAATTACTTTGCAAGGCTCAACAAAACAAAAATATAGTCAATTTAGGCTGTGTGCATTACAGAGGACAAATATAATCCTGAGCATGGCTACTGGTTTGTACAGTTTTGTAATACATCATGTAGGAGAAATAGTATTTACTGTAGCGAATGACTATGGGAGAATTAAATCGCGAACTATGAGAGTTTTGCTAATGAATGCTTCTGACAAGCTGTCACTGGAGTTGATTTTGCACAGAAGGCTTGTCGCCGCAGCTTTACTATTACTGGAAGGGCCCTGAGACAAATGACTAAAGTCAATAATGTGCACCAACCCACCAGTCCCCAATGTCAGGTTGGTAAATTGAGTCAGTTTTCTCACCTCAGGCTGCATACGAGCACAATATCAAATAAAAGGTATGGCCCAAAGTAGAAGGCTCCCAGTATCAAACATTTACTATACGAATTTGGTTTTAAAATGGTATGCTTTTTTTGTGTTTTATTTGTGATCATAAGTTTATATTTAAAATGGGTTTTTTATTATTATTATTATTATTTTAATGATGTACTTTTTAAAGTATGACACGAAGCATAGTGTGTGATTTTATTGTCTGTGATTACTGGATGCTGGTAGTGATACATTTAATATTTTATAATTTTACTTGAGTATACTGTAGTAGAAAATAGAAAAAGCAAGTGTATATTTAAGGAAAAGAGAAATATAAGAGTACAAAATCATGCTTATGGATTAGATCAAACTTGGTTTGATGACAAAAATAGATGCACACTCACTTGTTGAACTGCTTAATCCAGTGGTTCCCAACCTGGGTTCGATCGAACCCTAGGGGTTCGGTGAGTCGGTCTCAGGGGTTCGGCGGAGCCTCTGCCACGGAGGTCAGGACACACCCGACTCATCATGTCAATTAATGATGACACGCCCCGCTTGGCCATCACTGGCTGCAGATGATCACATTACATTGCTTGGCCAATCAGTGCCGCGGGGAATTTAGCCCGCTCGGTCGTCAATGTGTGAAGTCGTGAGATTTTTTTCGGAATATTTTAATCCATACTAACTATGTCAAGCAAATAAAGAAAGTGGTCGGACGAATATGTACAACATGGATTCACATGCATCACGGAACGTGATGGGACTCAGCATCCAATCTGAATGATTTTCAATGCCAAGTTGAGCAACTCTAGTCTCTCACAAGCAAAACTAAAGGAACACTTCGTGAAACTGCATGGAGATGGGGAATACAAGAACACAACGGTACCTATGTCTTGAATTTGTAAAAAATCATATTTTTATTTTTCACTGATGAAGGGTTCGGTGAATGTGCATATGAAACTGGTGGGGTTCGGTACCACCAACAAGGTTAAGAACCACTGGCTTAATCTGACTCTGTGAGGCTGGCACATATCTCTGTCATAGACTGACACTGAGTGAGGTTGGGTTTCACTCAGAACCACTTGCCAGAAAAATGCTGTAAATATTGAGCTATTAGACATTGACCTTGAGACCCTGAGTGAATAACATATGGCACTTCCTTTGAACACCTTCACAGGCAAGTTTAAAGCTAGACAGGTCTGCATGCCAACGTATGAAGATATGATGGGATATAATAACGATGGTTCTTTCACATGAACCTCTCAGCACAGACAGCAAGAGGCATGGCCGGCCTTTGATAACCCAGTTTGCCACACTGAGGGACAGCAGTGACAACCATTGAGAGTGGGGCAATCCAGGACTTTACCACCGGGTCACCACTGCCCCATAGAATAAGATGATAATGATTAAGATTAAAGAAAGAAAAAAATAATTCCCTGCAAAAAAATTTAACTTAAACTATTCCTTTGTGGCCATTGGTGGCTTTAATGGCTAAGGCAATGGGTTGCTAATGTAAAGGCCAGCAGTTCAATCCCTACTGGCACTGCCATTGCGTCCCTAAAAAGGGACCTTAACCATCAATTGCGCAGCTGTAATTTTAAGCTAAAAATAAAAAAAAATGATAATTGCAAGTTACTCTGGATGAGAGCATCCTCCAAATGTAAAATTATTTTTGGTTCTCTCAAAATAAATACAGGATCAAAAAATACATACAGTACCCCCAATATGCAATAAATGGTGAAATGTCCAATAGCAAGTTTCATCTTGAACAGAGATTCTTGGTCATCATCAGCACAGTCCTCCTGACCCTTCAGAATTTTGAGAGTTCAAATAATTATTTTGGTTTTCTGGCTCTTGAATGTAAACTGTTGAGTGTATTGGCCCCGCAATGGATCAGTGAGCTGTTCAGCGTGTACCTTACTTTCACCAAAAGAATTCTGAAATAGGCTTCCAGCACCCCATGACTCTAATTTAATTTAAGTGGTTTAGCAAATGATGGTGTGGATGTTAAAATTATAAGTCATGGAAAGCCTAATATTGTCGTGATGTTCATATCCCTGTAGCGTGTGTGCATTTTTGATTTCACCTGTATGTATGACTGGTTACCTACTTTTGCTAGTAGCCTTTATTTAATTCATTATACGGACACTATTTGTACTATAGTCATGATTCCTCAACTTTTATTAACTGTGCCAAAACTGCAGGTAAAGCCAAGCCTTCTGCACAGCACATTACTCACTAATTCATAAATATTCATGAGCAGAGTGAGGGTGCTAAAGCCTTTTTTATACAGTCAGCTCCTAAATAATTGATATTGTAGTACACCATAAATATCACCTTCTAAACATCTAAAATTTATTACACTAGGCTGCACATTAATGAGACAGAAGGTGCTGAAGGAGATTTAGAGATGAAAGAGATGAGTAACTCCTCTTCATTGTGCTTTCCTTTCCTCTACTAACCATGGGAAGGTTATAATATTTTATTAAATGTTTTTTCAGATATTTATTCATTCATTCATTTCTAAGCTGCTTCATCCTTATTATGGTTGCAAGAAGGCTGACCCCATCGCAGCCAACTCCGGACAAAGACGAGGTACACCCTAAAGAGATCACCAGTCTATCGCAGGGCCAATGCATATGCAACCATTCACACCCACACTTAGGAGTGATTTGGAACACACAGCCTACTGTGCATGTGTTTGGACTGTGGGACGGAATCAGAGTACCCAGATGAAACTCATGCAAACTTTACACAGAAAAAAAATCGAGGTAAAGTCCATTGGGCTTTTTACACCCAAGCCATTGTATCAGGCTGGTGCTTATCCCCAGTTTCCATAGAGTGAAACTACTCAGAGTACAACTCCTCCTGGATGGGACGCCAGTCCATCACAGGCTACTTTCCCAGTACATTTCATTAGTACCCATTTATACTGCTGGGTGAATTGAGGCGCATTTGTGGTTAAGACATTACCCACAGGTCTTAGCACAGTGGGGCTTAACTGGGATTTGAACACACAACCTCCTGATCATGAGTGCAGCACCCTAGCCACTACACCACCAGCACCAAAGAAAGAATCAAACTCATGATCTTCTTGGGAGGCAGACCTGCTCACCACTGTGCCATTGTGCCCCCACAGGTATTTATTATTATTATTATTATTATTATTATTATTATTATTATTCATCTCATTTTCTGTAAAAGCTTAATCCTAATTAGGGTTGCAGGGAGGCTGGCACCAATCCCAGCCAACTCCGGGCAAGGGCACAGTACACCCTGGACAGCTCGCCAGGCTATCGCAGGGCAGAAACACACTGATGGCTATGCAGCTACTCTTGTCGAAAGCCAGTAATGGTTCTTTTACATGAACCTCTCACCATAGACAGTGAGAGACATGACTGGCCTTTGATAACCCAGTTAGCTGCACTGGGGGGGGCAGTGATGACTTGTTGAGAGTGGGGCTAGAACCCCCAACCTTAGAATCAGTGATCTAGCACCTTTACCACCAGGCCACCACTGCTATTATTATTATTATTATTATTATTATTATTATTATTATTATTATTATTATTATTATTATCGAAGAATGGCACTCATCTTGAGTAAGACTATCTGGGATGCAGTTGGCGTCCCAGTTTAATCCCAGAGATGTGAGGTGGAGTTGAGGTCAAAGCGCTGTGCATGACATTCAAGTTCCTCCATTCGAGCCTTAACACATCATGTTTTCATGTAGCTTGCTTTGTGCACATGGGTACTGTCACGTTAGAAAAGGTTTGGGTTTCCTTAATTTCATCTATTTATCATCTGCACCTCTTATCCTTGTTAGGGCTGCAACGAAACTGGAGACAATCTCAGCTGGAATTAGATGAGTGTAGGGGTCACAGTCTCTTTCACACGTGTGAGGAATGTAATGTAGTGAGTGGAAATAATATCTTTGGACAGTATAAAACTGGAAAACCGGGGCGGAAACCCTCGTAACCATGGGCAGAGTATGCAGTATATATAAATGCAGTATATATAACAGATCACCCAGTACCATTGACCAATGACAACTGGATGTCCAAGTGAGCTGTGTAAGAAATACTGCTCAAGAAGGTCTTTATACAAAACACATCTGTAAACATTAAAACACAGCACGCATTTATGTCGTTATAGCAATATCATTTAGTAATTTTACTTTACATATTACCACATTCATACAGTATTAGTACATTAGGAAACAATAAAGAAAATACATTTTCTCACACAGATGGACCTTCTGACTGAAGAAAAAATAAAATAATAATAATAATTATAATAATAATAATAATAATAATAATAATAATAATAATAATAATAATAATAATAATAATTCTACCCAAAGCATTAAAATATTTAATGTGTTATATACATTCTATATTAAAATCACACCTAAAAACAGACTGCTGCTTTCACTGTAAAATATTAAATATACAATATAAGCACATGGTTAACAAGAAAATAAAATAATTTATAATGATATACTGATGGCAACCCAATGGCCTACTCTTTATAAACAAAAGCAATAGTAATTTTACACGACTCTCAACATAGACAGCAAGAGACATGGCTGGCCTTTGATAACCCAGTTCACCTCACTGGGGGGGGACAGCAGTTATAGCTTGGTGAACCTCCCACTTTCAGATCAGTAGGCCAGAACCTTAACCATTGAGCCACCACTGCCCAATACAATACATTTTACTCCACTTTTCATAAATACAATATACAGTTATGAACAATCACATATTATAGCTCTGACTACCATCAACAGACAGAATATAGATGAAGTTTTAGTAATCTGCTCATCTTATCTTCGTCGACTAACCCTTTCTTTCAAGGGTTCCATTGCTGCTCTATTATACATTTAGCTGGGCCAAGTTTGACTTTTACTTTAAGAACTATTTTCTGGAGTAGCAATGTGTCAACAGATCAAAAAAATCATTAATCCAGGATAGCATTAGATCAATTTTACCAGATACCCCACTCAATCATACCCAAAAGAAACCCCAAAATCCCTATTCCGATGTATTACTTGGTTCTGCATTGATCTCTCCTTCATCAGTAAGCACCTCCATGTTTATGAATGATTCTGCCAAGGAGGATGCAGTCCTTGGTTTAACTGGGGTCATTTCTGACAGGATGTTGTTGTCACTGCTTACAAGATTTGTCTTGTCCATGATTTCCTTGCTCTGCTTGGCAACCACAGCATTCAACACATCATACTTGGGCGAGAGAGTGCCACTCTCAAAGAGATAGTTGGCTATGTATGAGAAGGCTGCATTTCCCGAAAGTGAAGCCAGCATTGCTACAGTCTTGAAAGGGAACTGCTGCAAAACAATATGCTCTACCTCTTGGGTCAGATGGTGCACCTTCTTTTCTTCAGACCAACCTGGGTAGTAGATGAAAGGTGGAAGCTTGAGGTAGGGTTCCCCACCACCGATTCTCAGAAATAAGCCAAAGATATAGCCAGCGACTGAACCATAAGTATTGGTTCCTTTAATGAAGAGTACACTGATTAGCTGAGGAAAGATGATAACATAGACAAGATCTGAGCTCAGGTACCACAGACCGTAAACCGTTCCAGTCAGAAGAGACATGGCAGTAGACAGAGCACCAAACACAAAGATTGTGATTCGCATCACCCAGACAATTTCTCTGTCAGATGCCTGCATAGACATAAAAGAACGCAGTGTCAGTAAGTGCTCTGGTTTATAGCAGAAGAAGAGCAGTCTGTTCTTTTTCTAAACCACTTAATCCTAATTAGGGTTGCGAGGAGTCTGACGCTCATCACAGCAAACCCTGGACATCTCGTAAGGCCATCGCAAAAATACACTGATGACAACTTGATGACCTACAACAGCAACAGTTCTTTTACAAGCTTCTCACCACAGAAAGTGAGAGACATGGCTGGCCCTTGATAACCAGTTGGTTGCACTGGGGGGACATCAATGACAGCTTGGTGATGGTGAGGCTTGAATCCCCAACCTTCAGAACAGTAATTCAGCACCCTACCAACAGGCCACCACTGTCCCTGAAATGCACTATCTCCAAAAAAAGTTCAAAAAAGAATAACAAACAGGCAAGTCGGTGGGATAAATAATGGTGCTTCTATTTGTTAGCTAGATCATCATCATGGCTATTGTTTGTGCCCAGAACCTTTGTCATCAGTGACTGGTCATTACACGGTCAATGAACGAACCATGCTTTCTGAACTTCAATAACAGTAGCTGTGATGTGACATGAAGAGCCATATCCAGTTTAAAGTAGTCTGAAATGCGCTGAAAAAGGCACTTGATTTCCTCAACTAAAAATTAAGAAGGTTTATCTGCCATTTCAATTAAATAGTGGATCTTCTTTTCCTTTCAGCTGTTCCCTTCAGGGGTCGCCGCAGCAAATGATCTGCCTCCATCTCTCCCTATCCTCTGCATCTTCTACTCTTACTCCAACGACCTTCATGTCCGCCAATTAAATAGAGGACAGACCTTGTTAATTCTTCGTTGACCATTTATCACCAGGCTTGGTCCCCCAATTAAAGTTGCTTGAGTTGCTAAAATGTTACAAAAATTAACAATGATGCATCTTCATTGCTGTTTTGATGACAGATTTTAAAAGCGGATCGAACAAAATTAAACTAAGAATGAGATCAACTAGGGGCAGTGACGGCCTACTGGCAGGGTGCTGGATTACTGCTCTGAAGGTTGGGGTTCAAGCCTCACCATTCAAGTTGTTACTACTAACCCCCTAATCAGCTAACTGGGTCATCAAAGGCCAGCATGTCTCTCACTGTCTGTGGTGAGAGGCACGTTAAAATAACCATTGCTCTCATTCATAAAGAGTAGGCCATTGGATTGCCCTTAGCGTGTTTCTGCCCTGTGATGGCCTGGAAAGCTGTTCAGGGCTACTTGGCTGAGTTGTGTGCCAGCCTCTTTGTGACCCTAATTAGGATTAAGCAGTTCAGAAAATGAATGAATGGTATCAACTACAACATAAGACATAACTAAAAGACGATCTGTAGTTTACCAAGCACAGTTGTTTACGTACATGCACACACAAATCATAGCAAACAATATTGCATTGTATTGGGGTAAGATGGTCAGATGATGTTCTTAGTCAAAGAGATAACAAGTTCTGTGCACTGAACACAAAGCTGAAGTGCACGTGGCATAGTCTGTGAGCAGTTCCTTACCGACTGACGAAAAGCTAGCTGGTAGATATTGTGCACAAACATTGAACTTGCTGAAAGAATGGACGAGTCTGCAGATGACATCACAGCCGCTGAGATGGCCCCCAAGCCAAAGAATGAGATGAAGGGTGGGCAAAGATGTTGAAGCACAATTGGCAAAATCATGTCTGATTCATCGTTCTCTGTCGGTGACACAGAACCATATGATGTCCGGTTCCAATCTGACAAAAGTCCATTATCGACCATAGTGATTAAAATGTTGATATTATCAAGAACAATATTTTAATAAGACACACAAAAACACTGCGAGTTTCATGACAAAAACAAACAAAAACATATCAGTAAAATTATTTCCCTGTAACATCTATTGGGATGATTATTATATGAATCAACATCACAGCAGCAAATGGTTCTGTATCGTCTTTAAATCAAAAGCTTACGATCAACAAAATTAATAATTCAGCAGCTATTCCTCATGTAATAATTTCATTTTTTTCCTATTAATTTTCTTTTTGTATAGATCATTACATTTATCTGGAGATGTGAATGTTTAATTTGGTCTGCAGAATCCCCCATTAAAAAAAAAAAAAAAACTCTAATGTTAGTGTACGCTGATGCAGTTTCACTGATGTACAACCAGAAAACATAACCACAAATGTTTTATGAAAAACAAGTTTCATAAAGATTCAGGATTTTAAGTACTTAGGCGCAACAGTCCAGAGACATGGAGAGTGTGCAAAAAAGAGGTGAAAAAGCACGTGCAGGCAGGTTGGAATGGATGGAGAAAAGTGTCCGGTGTGATGTGTGATAGGAGAGTATCGGCCAGAATGAAGGGAAAAGTGTACAAGACGGTGATGAGGCCAGCGATGTTGTATGGTTTAGAGACAGTGGCCCTGGGGAAAAGACAGGAGGCAGAGTTGGAGGTAGCAGAGATGAAAATGCTGAGGTTCTCTTTGGGAGTAACGAGGATGGATAGGATCAGGAATGAGTACATCAGAGGGACGGCACATGTTAGATGTTTTGGAGACAAAGTCAGAGAGGCTAGATTGAGATGGTTTGGACATGTACAGAGGAGGGATAGTGAGTATATTGGTCGTAGGATGCTGAGGTTGGAACTACCAGGCAGAAGGCCCAGAGGAAGACCAAAGAGAAGATTTATGGATGTGGTGAAGGCGGACATGAAGGTAGTTGGAGTCAGAGTAGAAGATGCGGAGGACAGGGAGAGATGGAGGCGGATAATTTGCTGTGGCGACCCCTGAAGGGAACAGCCGAAAGGAAAAGAAGAAGATAAAGATTCAGTGACAAAATGGACTTCCATCCACCCAAATATCTATTCACCTCACCATTTATCTGTCATGCGGAAAAATTATAGCAAGTCCCAAGTAACATCAGGCAAGAGGTGGGGTGCACCCTGAACAAGTCTTTCACAAGCCACATACAGAGATGAACAACCTAAGACAAGTTTCAAATGTTCAAATGTTTGAGATTGGCTTCCCACTGCTCGGCTTACTGCCCGCTGGGGACACTGTCTCTGAACATCAAATTCTGTGTTAAACATCAAATTTCTAAAATCCGCAGTGGAAACCCTGGAAATGTTTCAGCAAACCTACAGAGATTTTGCAGGTTTTGAGTGGCATTCGTGCATTAGAAGGATCAGAACATCATCTTCCTGTGATAGCATGTCCTTCATGAAGGATGAATGCCTCTCAAAACACTTCAGCCGTCCCATTGTTGTAGACACAGAAAATTATTTTACAGTAAACATAACAGTTCAGGTTAAATGTCTTACCTGTAGATGCTCCTATAGCTCCTATTAAAATGGAAGGAAACGCCATAATGAGGCAGCCAACTGCAGCCAGGAATGAGAGGACTTGGGCATAAGTAGCTGAAGAAGCAGAAAGAACGCGTTGAAAATAGACTTGCCAAGGAATTCCCCCCAACATCTATAAAACACAAAAACCATAAAAGTAAACACCCAGAAAATAGAAAAATGGGACAAACTACATGCACAACAGCGATAGTTGCATAAAAACTTCTTCATGTTTATTTTACCTACAATTTCAAATCAGAAGTTTGATTGGTATGTAGGAATCGATATTAAAATTAAAAACAATGACTTGTAAATTATCTCTGACTTGGTTAGCACTCAGAACAGCACAAATTCACATTATTTGATGTTTGGATGAACAGTTTTCTCTTCCCATCATCAGAATGTAATGAAACTTGGCCAGTGTTTCGAAAGCGTTTAATGTCTATGTTAAATGTTTGATGTACTGCAAGTCTATGTGCTGTGTAAATGCCTATTTACTTTCAAACAATATCCACACGTGGGAACATGCTCTCATTCATTCATTTTCTGAACCACTTAATCCTAATTAGGATCGTGGGGAGGATGGTGCCTATCTCAGTTGACGTTAGACGAGGGCAGAGCACACCCTGGACAGCTCGCCAGGCCATCACAGGGCAGAAAGGTGAATGCAGCTCCTCAATGGTTCTTTTACATGAACTTCTCACCATATACAGCAAGAGACATATGATAACCCAGTTAGCTGCACTGGGAGGAGACAGTGACAACCTGTGGTGAGTGGGACTTGAACCCCCAACCTTAGGATCAGTGATTCAGCACCTTTACCACTCGGCCACCACTGCCCTATATTCATTGTGAAAATGTTGATACAACTTTACACATAATTTATTTTTAAAGAAGGAAGGCATGGTAGCCCAGTGACTAGCACTTCCACCTCACAGCATGAAGGTCCTGGGTTAGCAGGGCAGTTCAGTTTGGAGTTTGAATGTTCTTTGGTGCTTGCATGAGTTTTGTCCCACAGTCCAAAGACATGCATATTCGCCTAACTGATTGCTCCCAACTGAACCTATGTGAGTATAAGTGTGAATAGTTATGTGTGTTGGTCCTGCAATGAACTGCTGAGCTGTTCAGGGTATACTTGTCCTTCACCCATCGTTGGCTGGGATAGGCTCCTAGCACCCTGCAACCCTAGTAGGATTAATGGTTTAGCAAATCAGTAAATGAATGCTTGAAGAGTTTCTAAGAGGATGATGAATACACCAGAACATGTTGGTAAAGGTCCCGTTATTTGTGCTACGAACATTATTCTTCCGACACAGTTTAATTATATTCAGTAATTTTATTTATTTAAGTTGTACATGCCAGCTTATTAAATATGTTCATAGCATTCTTGATAATCAACTTTTTGTTGAGTTCTTAAATGTCCCATTTTTAAAAAAAAAAAAAAAATCTTCATCTTCTTCCGCTTTATCCGAGGTCAGGTTGCAGGGGCAGCAGCCTAGGCAGTGAGGTCCAGATGTTGCTCTCCTTAGCCACTTCCTCCCGCTCTCCCAAGAGGACACCCAATCTGTTCCGGGTCAACCCCGGGGTCGCTCCCTGGTTTGCCATGCTCAAAACATCACAACATAGATATGTTCAGGAGGCATTCTAATCAGATGCCTGATGCCTGAGCCACGGTTCTACTCCGGGTTACTCTCAGATGACTGAACCTCATGCACGAGCCACGCTGTGTAGGAAGCTCATTTCTCCTGCTTGTATCCGTGATCTTGTTCTTTTGGTCACTTCCCTAAAGCTCGTGACCATAAGCGAGGGTAGGCTTGTAAATTGACTGGCGACTTTCGGCTCAGCTCCCTCTTCACCACGATGGACTGGTACAAGCTCTGCATTACCACAGAGGCTACACTGATCTGCCCGTTTCACTTTCAGATTCAGTGACAAGAAAAAAATACAGAGGACTTTTAAGATTAATTTATGTATAAATAGCATCTTATAAATAAATATAAACAGGTCAATATTGTGTGATCTTCATCTTCTTCTTTTTCCTTTCGGCTTTTCCCTTCAGGGGTCGCCACAGCAAACCATCTGCCTCCAACTCTCCCTATCCTCTGTATCTTCTACTCTTACTCCAACTACCTTCATGTCCTCCTTCACCACATCCATAAATCTTCTCTTTGGTCTTCCTCTAGACCTTCTGCCTGGTCGTTCCAACCTCAACATTCTACTACCAATATACTCACTGTCACTCAAATCTTCTCTTTGGTCTTCCTCTAGACCTTCTGCCTGGTCGTTCCAACCTCAACATCCTACTACCAATATACTCACTATCACTCCTCTGTACATGTCCAAACCATCTCAATCTAGCCTCTCTGACTTTGTCTCCAAAACCCCTAACATGTGCTGTCCCGCTGATGTACTCATTCCTGATCCTATCCATCCTCGTTACTCCCAAAGAGAACCTCAACATTTTCATCTCTGCTACCTCCAGCTCTGCCTCCTGTCTTTTCCCCAGGGCCACTGTTTCTAAACCATACAACATCGCTGGCCTCAACACCGTCTTGTACACTTTTACTTTCATTCTTGCTGATACTCTCCTATCACACATCACACCAGACACTTTTCTCCAACCATTCCAACCAGCCTGCACACGCTTCTTCATCTCTTTTCCACACTCTCCATTGCTCTGGATTGTTGAGTCTAAGTACTTAAAATCCTCCAACTTCCTTATCTCTGCTCCCTGTAACCTCACCGTTCCTCTTGGGTCCTTGGACAAACACAATCCATATTAATTAATAACCCACAATTATAATATTATCTGTCCTAAGTGAATCACTAATTCTAAGCTTCTAGGGTCCATTCCATTCAGGGGTTACTTCATCGAACTTCAACTGTCCTTCAGCTAATAAACAGCCACCCTAAAATGATCCTTTATGAGTGCCTAGATAAACTGAACATTTTATTTATTTCTCACAGTGTCCAGAATGTTGTCCAGGCCCTGAGGCTGCAAAGCAGTCCCAAAATCAGGCTGTTTTCGCGGATCACCTTTGCGATGTTTTCACGGACCTTTTTTTTTTAATTTATTTTTATGTTTTAAATGTATTTATTTATTTATTCTTACAAAAAAAAAAAAAAATAGCACAGTGTGCTCTTTCTGGATAACCAACCTTTGCTGGAGCATTTTATTTATTTATTTATTTATTTATTTATTGGGGGGGTTGGAGAAGATTTGCTTTCTTAGTTCCATGGATGCCCTGCATGATCGATGTTTTCTGTCGGAATTGGTTGACTAGAATAGAAATAGAAATATTAGCCAGGTCCAATGATTTCTTCAGGCCTTTGTCTGTTACTTTAGGGTTCTTATATATCTCATCCAGGATCATTCATTTGGCAAAAATAAATCTGATGAAGATTCTTAAGATTTTGTTGCAAACATTTACAGCTTTATGTAAACAAGCAATTCTTGATTGCAAGTCTTCTGAAATCCTTTTTTATGTGAGGAACGCTCACACATCCCAGATGCCTCTTGTAAAAATACTGAAAATATTTTGTAACAAATCTTCTTCTTCTTCTTCTTCTTTTACTTTCGGCTGCTCCCTTCAGGGGTCGCCACAGCAAATCATCCGCCTCCACCTCACCCTGTCCTCCGCATCTTCTTTTCTGACTCCAACGACCTTCATGTCTTCCTTCACCACATCCATCGAGGCCTTCTGCCTGGTAGTTCCAACCTCAGCATCCTACTGCCAATATACTCACTATCCCTCCTCTGTACATGTCCAAACCATCTCAATCTAGCCTCTCTGACTTTGTCTCCAAAACATCTTACGTGGGCTGTCCCTCTGATATACTCATTTCTGATCCTATCCATCCTCGTTACTCCCGGGAGAACCTCAACATTTTCATCTCCGCTACCTCCAGCTCTGCCTCCTGCCTTTTCCTCAGCGCCACTGTTTCTAAGCCATACAACATCGCTGGCCTCACCACCATCTTGTACACTTTTCCCTTCATTCTTGGTGACACTCCCCTATCGCACATCACACCGGATACTTTTTCTCCAACCATTCCAGCCTGCCTGCACACGCTTCTTCACCTCTTTTCCACATTCTCCATTGCTCTGGATTGTTGAGCCTAAGTACTTAAAATCCTCCACCTTCGTTATCTCTGCTCCCTGTAACATCACCGTTCCTCCTGGGTCCTTCTCATTCACACACATGTATTCTGATTTTCTGAGGCTAACCTTCATTCCTCTCCTTTCCAGGGCATACCTCCACCTCTCTAGATTTTCCTGCACTTGTTCTCTGCTCTCACTACAGATCACGATGTCATCTGCAAACATCATAGTCCATGGAGATTCTTGTCTCACCTCGTCTGTCAGCCTGTCCATCACCATAGCAAACAAGAAGGGGCTCAGAGCTGACCCTTGATGCAGTCCCACCTCCACCTTGAATTCGTCAGTCACACCGACAGCACACCTCACCACTGTCTTACATCTCTCATACATGTCCTGCACCACTCTAACATACTTCTCTGCCACTCCAGACTTCCTCATGCAATACCACAGTTCTTCTCTTGGCACCCTGTCATATGCTTTTCCAGATCCACAAAGGCACAATGTAGCTCCCTCTGACCTTCTCTGTACTTCTCTATTAACATCCTCAAGGCAAACATTGCATCTGTGGTGCTCTTTCTTGGCATGAATCCAAACTGTTGTTCACAAATGCTGACCTCTGCCCTTAGTCTAGCTTCCACTATTCTTTCCCATAACTTCATCGTATGGCTCATCAATTTTATCCCTCTGTAGTTGCTGCAACTCTGCACGTCTCCCTTGTTCTTAAAAATGGGCACCAGCACACTTCTCCTCCACTCCTCCGGCATCTGCTCACTCTCTAGTACCTTGTTGAATGTCCTTGTCAGAAAATCTACTGCTACCTCTCCTAGACACTTCCATACCTCCACAGGTATATCATCAGGACCAACTGCCTTTCCATTCTTCATCCTCTTCAATGCCCTTCTCACTTCACCCTTACTGATCTTTGCTACATCCTGCTCCTCAATGGTTACCTCTTCTACTCTTTTTTCTCTCTCATTTTCCTCATTCATCAGCTCTTCAAAATACTCTTTCCATCTTCCCAGCACACTTCTGTCATCAGCCAATACATTTCCCTCTCTGTCCTTTATCAATCTAACTTTCTGCACGTCCTTCCCATCTCTATTTCTCTGCTGTGCCAACCTGTATAGATCATTTTCTCCCTCTTTACTATCCAACCTATCATACAAGTCATCATACGCCCTCTGTTTGGCCTTAGCCACTGCTACTTTCGCCTTACGCTGTGTCTCCCTGTACTCCTGTTTACTCTCTTCGGTCCTCTCAATGTCCCACTTCTTCTTGGCTAACCTTTTCCTTTGTACACACTCCTGCACTTCCTCATTCCACCACCAAGTCTCCTTATCTACTTTCCTTCCAGAGGACACACCAAGTACTCTCCTACCTGTGTCCCTGATCACATTTGCTGTGGTTGTCCAGTCATTTGGAAGCACTTCCTGGCCACCCAAAGCCTGTTTCAACTCCTCCTTGAAGACAACATGACACTCTTCCTTTTTCAGCTTCCATCACTTTGTCTTCTGCTCTGCCTTTGCCTTTTTCACCTTTCTCACCATCAGAGTCATCCTGCACACCACCATCCTATGCTGTTTGGCAACACTCTCACCCACGATGACTTTGCAGTCACTGACTTCCTTCAAATTACATCGCCTACACAAGATGTAGTCTACCTGTGTGCGCCTACCTCCGCTTTCATGTCACCCTATGCTCCTGTTTCTTCTCAAAGAAAGTATTCACCACAGCCATTTCCATCCTTTTTGCGAAATCTATCAACATCTGTCCTTCTGCATTCCTGTCCTGGATACCAAACCTGCCCATCACTTCCTCGTCCCCTCTGTTGCCTGCCCCAACATGTCCATTGAAGTCTGCACCTATGACCACTCTTTCACCTCTGGGGGTATTCTGCATCACTTCATCTAAGTCACTCCAGAATCTCTCCTTCTCTTCTAGCTCACATCCTGCCTGTGGGGCATAAGCAATAACAACATTGAGCATTCCACCTTCAATTTCTAACTTGAGACTCATCACTCTGTCTGACACTCTTTTCACTTTTAGAACATTCCTGACAAACTCCTCCTTCAAGATGACTCCGACTCCATTTCTCTTCCCATCCACACCGTGATAAAATAGCTTAAACCCTGCTCCTAAGCTTTTAGCTTTGCTACCTTTCCACCTGGTCTCCTGAACACACAGTATGTCCACCTTCCTCCTCTGCATCATGTCAACCAGCTCTCTACCTTTTCTGTGCATAGTTCCAACATTCAAAGTCCCCACTCTCAGTCCTAGACTCATGCCTTTCCTCTTCTCTCTCTGCCTACGGACACGCCTCCCACCTCTCCTTCTTCGACGTCTTCGACCAACAGTAGTCCAATTTCCATCAGCACCCTGTTGATTGACAGCACTGATGGCGGTCGTTGTTAACCCGGGCCTCGACCAATCCGGTATGGAGGTAATACTTTTGATTTGCATCATCAATAATTGGCATTGGTTTTACGTCGGATGCCCTTCCTGACACAACCCTCTGCATTTCTCTGGGCTTGGGACCGGCATGAGGGGGAGAGACACTGGTTAGTGCCCCCCCACCTCATGGCTGCATTAAAATATTTTGTAACAAATATATAATTTAAATCAGGTTCCATTGCTTGCTAACTTCTGAATGCAATTACTTTAATATTATTTAAGAAGTCATTAGTTTTGGGCTATGAGCGAACAGCTTAAAGCTAATTATATATTATCTACAACACACACTGTTAATTTTTGAAGAATGTCATTCATTCATTAATTTTCTGAACAGATTAATCCTAATTAGCGTCATGGGGATACTGAAACCCATCTCAGCCAATTCTGGGCGAGGGGCAGAGTACACCCTGGAAAGCTTGTCAGGCCATTGCAGGGCAGAAACTTGCTGGCAGCTATGCAGCTACTCTTGACAAAACTTAGCAATGATTCTTTTACATGAACCTCTCACCACAGACAGTGAGAGACACGGCTGGCCTTCGATACCCAGTTAGTGCACTGGGGGGAACAGCAGTGATAACTGGGTGATAGTGGAGCTTTAACCCACAACCTTGGGATCAATAATAATGCACTTTATCACTAGGCCACAATTGCCCCTTTTAAAGGATGCAGTAAACAGAAATTAAAAGAAACAACAACAACAACAATGACAACAACAACAACGGCAACATCAACGACAAGCAGTAATTTGTATGGCTTTGACAAAATAGTTTGTCTCTCTTTGTCCATCATTGTAGCTGTGATGAAAACCAGACAATATGTTTACACATGCACAAAATCCAACAGATTCACTTTTTTTCCACTGCATGTGAATTATGAAGAATTACACTGTTTAATTTTGGTCCCTTTACAAACATTAAGTAGTAAAAGTTTGCCTTTTTAGTTCTAACAGGAAAAACTGAAACTAACTTCCATCCACCTGTGGATTATCTATAACAACAGAGAAGAGTAACAAAGTACATTTACTTGAGTACAGGAATCCCTCGTTACTTCAAGCTTCAGTTTCTGTGGCTTCAGTGCATCACGAGTTTTTCAAAAATATTCATCAAAAATAAAAAATAAGTAAATTAAGGAAAAATAGGGGAAAATTAAGAAAAATTGTGCCAATTATGCAAAAAAAAACCCAACAACAACAGCAACAACAACAACAAAACTACTTACATTTTTATTTGAGGTGCGCATCTGTGTGCGTGTGCGCGTGTCTGTATGTGTGTGTGTATTTATATTTTATTTACATATTATGCATTATTTTTGAATGTTTAATTGTTATTATAAGCATTTATAGCGTTGAATATGTATTTAGTGATATTATATACACATATACATGTACATATACGTCAGTCAAGGGGTTCGATTATACTTTGCAGAAATGGGCGGTCGAAGGGGGGGCCTCGGTCCCGATTAACCACAGAAAGTGAGGGATCCGTGAACTATACTTCAGTACATTTTTCAAATATCTGTACTTTACTTGTGAATTAATGTTTTACTTTTTACTGCAACCTTTTACTGTTACTCCATACATTTTATCACAAGTATCTGGTACTGGTTTAGTTTGAATGTACTGTATTTGACTTCAATAAATATTTTTATTATGTATCATTGCATAACAGCTCTATGGATGAAAGGACAATTAACAAAAACAGGAAACATCTTAGAAACCCAGACATTTAATCATGTTCAGAAATGTCCTTCATTTTCATATTGGAAGAAACTACACTTTATGCATTTTATTCTGGAAATCAAATCTTTTGGTTCCATGAGTGGAACTAAGCAAGTAAGAAATGTTCATCAGTTCATCTTCTGTAACCACTTCATCCTAATTAGGGTCACAGGGAGGCTGGTGCCCATCCCAGCCAACTCAGGGCAAGGGCAGAGTACACCCTGGACAGCTCGCCAGGCCATCGCAGGGCGGAAACACGCGGACAGCTTTTATTTTATTTTTTTTATTTATTTAAGGGACGATGTACAGGAACATTATGGTCATAGAGACAGAGATGTACTGTACCAGATTAAAGCTTAATAGCTAGTTTCCACCTGTAGTCCCTAATTTAGAACAGCCAATTAACCTACAGTGCATGTCTTTGGATTGTGGGAGGAAACCCACACAAGCACGGGGAGAACATGCAAACTCCACACAGAAACACCCAGGCCGGGAATCAAACCCAGGCCTTCTTGTTGTGAGGCGGACGTGCTAACCACTACGCCACCGTGCCGTATTGTTCAGCCTACTCTTGTCGAAAGTCAGCAATGGTTCTTTTACATGCCTCACACCATAGACAGTGAGAGACATGGCCGGCCTTTGATAACCCAGTTAGCTGTACTGGAGGGGACAGTGACAACCTTGTGGAGAGTGGGACCCGAACCCCCAACCTTTGGATCAGCGATCCAGTGCCTTATACCACTAGACCACCACTGCCCCAAGTAAGAAATGGAAAACCAAAAATAGGAACGAGGAAGTGAGATTTAAATCCAAAAGACCAAGTTTAAAATTGTTGGTCTTTTCAGTGTTTAAAATATTTCTGGTGAATAATTATCACATTTGTGATTTTTGTTTGTTTGTTTGTTTATTTTATTTCTTATTGTACAGTGGCCACTAACTGGGTGACATGGTACTGCAGTGATTAGCATGTTCGCATCACAGCATGAAGATCCCTGGTTCGATTCCCGGGTTTCGAGAATATCTGTGTGGAGCTTTCATACTCTCTCGGTGCTTGTGTAGGTTCCCTCCAGATACATTGGTTTCCTCCCAAAGTCTAAAAGCATCCACAGAAGGCTGATTGCCCCTAGGTGTGAGTGTGAACAAATGTATCTGTCTTGTCCCTGCAATGGCCTGGCAAGTTGTTTAGGGTGTACCCTGCCCTCGCCCAGAGTCAGGTGAGTTGGGTGCCACCCTTCCAGTGACCCTAATTAGAAGTAATCTGCTTTGGAAAGAATGAATGGATTCATTCTACTACATTCACTACCCTTTTGGTGGCCGTTATTTATTAGTGAACCTTACAAGTGTACATGACAGATTTCCTCCAGGTACTCTGGTTTCCTCCATCAGTTCAAAGACATGCACATTGGGCTAGTTGGCTGTTTTAATTTGCTCCTAGGTCAGTGCTTCTCAATTGTTTTCTATGGCACCCCGTCTAAGAAGGAAAAAAATGTTTCACCACCCCACGAGAGACTATAAATGGTATTATTTGTCTATAAAATTGTTATTAGTACATCTCTGCATAATATTGTATCTTTATTAACATTAAAAAAAAGAAAGAAATATAGTTCAACTTACAATAAAGAAAAACTTCACTAACATTGTTTTTTAATCTGTAACAGAAAAGATTTAAAGTGCACCAATGTGCCTGAAATTTAAAAAAAAAAAAAAAAAAAAAGCTTCCTTATTTAAACTCATTCAACTTATTTATGTCTTAATATCTCTGTCTCTTTTCACCTTTCTCTTCGTTTCTGTTAGTAATTTTTCCGTGTTGTTTCCTGAGGGGTTGTTTATTGCACTTCACATCGTTGGCTTGTGCGAAAAACCGCTACATCATAGCATGACAATGACAGCGCCACTGCCAATTAGTGGAGTGGAGGTGCAATTACACTTAATTCTCATACACAATTCCAGAAAAGCGTGTTCCCCAGGGTTATACGTGCTCCCCCAGGCATCACACCGTGCCCCACCTGGCATCATACCCCACTATTTGAGAAGCACTGCCCTAGGTGAACATGAAAGTGTGAATGATTGTAAGTGTGTTTTGATCCTGTGAAGGTCTGGCAAGAATGTGCTACACCCTTCTACCAGTGTCAACTGAGATAGGCTCCAGCCTCCCTGGTTTAAGCGGTTTATCAAATCAGTGCATAAGTAAAGGTAAATATAGAGAGTTTCTGTGGAATAAATGGTATAATAGGACAAACTGATATATGCTATTATTAGAAAATAATCAACTTTAGGGTGGGAATGATAACTCCACTTTATCACACCTCGCTGTCAGTGATTATTTTCTCAACATGTTATTCCTAGTTTACTCATTAGCACACTTACCAGTAGGCAAAAGTTATCTGCCCACATCCAACCATCTGAAGAATCAATTTTGCCCACCCATGGGTCCTGGAATACTTTTGTAACTGCTGTCACACTGATGTCTGACACTGCCGGGTTGGCTAATGCAAAAGGAACACTGATCCACTGCAAAACAAGAAAACCTTCACTCAGATCATACAGCAACTTTAAATGTAAACTGAACAGTGTTATGCACTACATTGCTGTCACCTGACTGGCTCATTAAATAACTTGGATAAGCATAGATGTGTAGGTGTATGAGTGCTTCTGGGGGAATTGAAACTACCACGGTAAACCTCTTTATAAGGTAGAACAGGAGTCACCAACCTTTTTGAAACTGAGAGCTACTTCTTGGGTACCAATTAATGTAAAAGGCTACCAGGGCAATGCACACTTCTGAAATATTTTTTTTCTCAATTTACCTTTAATTGTATGTTATTATTAATAAATAATGATATTTATATATGCAAAGAGATTGGTTTGATTTTAAAAATATCAAAAAAGTAGATGCAGCTCAATGGAGAGTGGCGCTATGGAGCCACGGGCCTCTTCTAAAAGTAACAGTGAATAATCCCGCGGGCGACTCATGGTGTCCTTGTGGATGACCCGGTGCCTGTGAGCGCCATGTTGGTGACCCCTAATGTTGAGCGACAGGGGTTGTCTGTAGCATAGTTATGTTGAGTTCTTATTTTGAAATTTGTTCTTGCTGTATATAAATGTTTATAGCAATACTTAAAATCTCTTATCATCAATACCAATGTCCATGAGGACAGAGATGCATGTTTACTCAAAAGGCTGCTACTTTGGGTTTAAACTGGGGCACAATGTCTATTATCTCTATGATTTGAGAAAACTGTGAGGATCGGGGGTGGAGGGTGGGGGGGGGGTTAGGGGATCGAGTCGTGTTGATCTTGAGGGAACTTAGTGGATTCATGATGTTTGTATTGAACGTGGCAAAACTTTTTCAGTTCAGTTAATTTTCTGTAACCACTTAATCTTAATTAGGGTCGCGGGTTGGCTGGCGCCCATCCTGGCCAACTCCAGGCAAGGGCAGAGTACACCCTGGACAGCTCGCCAAGCCATCGCAGAGTGGAAACATGCCAACGGCTTTGCAGCCTACTCTTGTCGAAAGTCAGCAATGGTTCTTTTACATGCCTCACACCATAGACAGTGAGAGACATGGCCGGCCTTTGATAACCCAGTTAGCTGCACTGGGGGGGACAGTGACAACCTTGTGGAGCGTGGGACTCAAACCCCAAACCTTTGGATCAGTGATCCAGCGCCCTATACCACTAGACCACCACTGCGCTGCAAAGCGTTTTCATTTTTTAAATTTTTGCTGCAATTATTGTAATCTATTATGATTTGATGCAAATTGTGATAGAATGTTGGAAGTACGGTAAAGTGCAATGGAGCTTAGTAGACCTTAACAGAGTGAAACAGACCTTAATGTGCCACCGTAGGGGATCTTGATGAACTTGGAAATGAGCTTACAGATATCATGCCCCAGTGTAAACCCAGGGTTACAGAGAAATGTCAATGGATTTTTTTATTTATTTATTTTTTGCTTGGCTAAGCAACATCCTGTTTTAAACCTGGTCAAAGTCTCTCTGATTTTACAGTTGGTTCCAGTTTAGTTATTTTTTTACTGGGCAAAAGAGCAGGAGCGACATTTCCTGTTTATTTAAAATTTAGTGTAAAGATCTGTTGTATTCTTTCTGTTGCTGGATATATGTTAGGATATCTATTTTCCTCCACTTGGTATGGTTGAAAAGATGATGCATCACATGACTTCATTAATCATGTGCCATTAGTATTACCTGTATGTTTATTAGTCTACACTGACAGTGTGGTTATTATCTTCTTTTTATTTTCATGCCAGGCAGCACAGTGGTGTAGTGGTTAACAAGCCTGGTTTGCAACAAGAAGGTCTTGGGTTCCTAAGCTTGACAAGGCCAGTTCTTTGTGGAGTCTGAAATGTGTGCTTGCATGGGTTTCCACCAGATGCTTCAGTTTTCTCTTGCAATCCAAAGACATGTATAATGTGTTTACTGACTGTTTCATCATGCTGCTAGGTGTGAATATGAAGTATTGTTTGTGTGCGTGTTGGCCCTGTGATGGACTGGCAAACTGTTCAGGCTGTACCCCACTTTTTGCACGGTGTTGGCTTGGATAGGCTCCAGCCCCCAATGACCTAAGAAGGATTAATTTATTTGGCAATAAATAAAATGAATGTTTTTCATATACTTATTTATAAGTTAACTGTTTTGAGTTGCCATGAAAAAAGGTGTTCAAGGCTAACATCTGGAGGCATGTTTTTATCTGTTACTGTGATTGAAGAGACAACAGATATTAAACGTGGCTCAACTGTTTACTCTCGAGCGCCATATATATATATATATTATTCTTTAATATACAAACACTCAGTAATGTCCCCAATATATTGCACTGTTTTTTTGTAGTTTGGGAATTTTTTCACTATAGAGGGATCCCTCACTATTTCGCGCTTCAATTCATGTGGCTTCAGTGCATCGCGTTTTTTTTTTAAATAAATAAATAAATATTCATCGAATTAAAAAATAAATAAATTCAGAAAGAATAGGGGAAAAAGTTAAGGAAAATGCCACAAAAACAAGGCGAATTATGCAAAAAAAAAATCCTAAACAACACAAAACAAAAAAACAACCCAAAATCTCCCATCAAAACTAGTTACATTGTTGCATCTGTGTGTGCACACGCATCTGCGTGCGTGCATGAATGTGTATGTATGTGTGTGTGTGTGTGTGTGTGTCGTCTTCTTCTCAAGCAATACCATCTGTACGTGTGTGTATTTATATTTTATTAACATTTTGTTATTTTGTCTTCTCAGCGGATGCTGCCTTGTCGATGGTTGAGAAGCTTGTGCGCCTCAATGACCTCAAGAGCTATGCTGACGGGTCCTTTGGGCCTGGTAGGGTTTCCCATGTCAGACAGGCCTTCGGGGTAGAGGCCAGACTAAAAGCATCCAACCGGCCCTCCAGGTTATCGGGGGTTGAGCGTATGGCGAACAAACAGACCTTGTAAAAATAGTGTGTTACGGAAACAGCAACAAATGTAACTCTAATCATTCGTGCTCACCTGCCGGAGCCTCCGAATGAAGCTAGTATGACTGCCAGTGGCCAAAGCTGAGAGGACGCTATTGGCACGAAGACGGAAGTACTGAATACGAAACAGAAAACCAAAGTAGGCATCTGGAACGTACGCACCATGTACGAGACAGGAAGACTAGCCCAAGTAACATCAGAAATGCAGCAATACGACTTGACACTTTTAGGTGTAAGTGAATGCAGATGGACAGACAGTGGAGAGATCAAGACTGTAACTGGAGAGACTGTGCTCTACTCAGGGCAGAGAGATGGTCAACATCGAGAAGGGTTTGCCCTGATCTTGAAGAAAGGGACTGAGCGATGCCTTCTACATTGGAAACCAATCAGCAGTCAACTTATGGGTGCCAGATTGAAGGGTCAGCATATTAACGTCTCAATTATCCAGTGCTACGCCCTGACCAATGACAGCACTGAGGAGGACAAGGATGCCTTCTACGAACAACTGGAAGCAGCTATATTGGATGTGCCAACACACGATTTGCTGCTCATGATGGGGGGTCACGGAACACTGATAAAATGAAAGATCACGGAATGTTGGTGGAAATGACGGAATGTTTGCGGAACGATGGGGGAACCTAAGGGATACACTATCGGAATATTTTTCTGTGAACGTGCTTTTGAAGTTCAAGTCTAGACTTTGACTTGGCCACTCCAGAAAGTGTATTTTGTTCTTTTGAAACCATTCTGAAGTTGATTTACTTCTGTGTTTTGGATCATTGTCTTGTTGCAGCATCCATCCTCTTTTTAGCTTCAACTGTCTGACAGATGGCCTCAGGTTTTCCTGCAAAACATCCTGATAAACTTTTGAATTCATTTTTCCATTAATGATTGCAAGTTGTCCAGGCCCCGAGGCAGCAAAACAGCCCCAAACCATGATGCACCCTCCATCATGCTTCACGATGGGGATGAGGTGTTGATGTTGGTGAGCTTTTCCATTTTTTTCTCCACACATGACGTTGTGTGTTCCTTCCAAACAATTCAACTTTGGCTTCATCAGTCCACAAAATATTTTGCCAAAACTTCTGTGGAGTGTCTAAGTGCCTTTTTGCGAACATTAAACGAGCAACAATGTTTTTTGTAGACAGCAGTGGCTTCCTCCTTAGAGTCGTCCCATGAACACCATTCTTGGCCATTGTTTTACATATAGTTGATGTGTGCACAGAGTTGGACTGTGCCAGTGATTTCTGTAGCAGACACTCTAGGTTTTTTTTTTAACCTCTCTGAGTATTCTGCGCTGAACTCTTGGCGTCATCTTTGGTGAACGGCCACTCCTTGGGAGAGAAGCAACAGTGCCAAACTCTCTCCATTTGTAGACAACTTCTCTGACTGTCGATTGATGAACATCCAGACTTTTAGAGATGGTTTTGTATCCTTTCCCAGCTTTATACAAATCAACAATTCTTGATCGCAGGTCTTCAGACAGCTCTTTTGAGCGAGCCATGGTGCACATCAGACAATGCTTCTCATCAAGACAATTCTTACCAGGTGTGTGTTTTATAGTGGGCAGGGCAGCTTTAAGCCACTCATCAGTGATTGGGCACACACCTGACTTAAATTGTTTGGTAAAAATTGGTTTCAACTGCTCTTTAAGTCTCTTTAGGCAGAGGGTTCACTTACTTATTCCTCCCCCTTCTGTCACTGTTTGCATGCTATCCTCATTAAAATATGAAAACCTATAAATGTTTGGGTGGTTTTAGTTAAAGCAGACACTGTTTTTTCATCTGTGTGATTTTGACAAAGATCAGATCACATTTGATGGTAATTTTATGCAGAAATGGGAGAAATTCCAAAAGGTTCATATACTTTTTCATACCACTGTATATTTATATATGTATATTCCAGATGTATATTTGTATATATATATAGATGTTTGTCGTTTTCTTAGGGGCAGTGGTGGTCTAGTGGTATAGGGTGCTGGATTGCTGATCCAAAGTTTGGGGGTTCGAGTCCCACTCTCCACAAGGTTGTCACTGCCCCCCACCCCCCCAGTACAGCTAACTGGGTTATCAAAGACTGGCCATGTCTCTCACTGTCTATGGTGAGAGGCATGTAAAAGAACCACTTTGCTGACTTTCATAAAGAGTAGGCCGCAAAGTCGTCAGCATGTTTCTGTCCCTTGCTAAAAGGGTTGTGACAGGAAGGGCATCCAATGTAAAAACCTCTGCCAAATCAAATGTGCGAATCAGATGATTTGCTGTGGTGACTCCTGAGTAAAAGGGAAAAAGCTGAAATACAGACAGATGTTTGTCATTTTCTTAAATTTTATCTTTATCTCACTCTTACTTGTATGGTGCAACTGTGTGCACACAATTTCCTCCAGGACCAATAAAGTATTCTGATTCTGATTTTCAAAGCTGAGAGCATCATACAAAATTTCATTATGCGTGAATATAATGACAATAAAGACTTTAATACAAAGTTAAAATCTGATTCCTGCAGAATATTAAAATAAAGGCAGGAGGACAACGGCATGTTTACCATACCACAACAACTGACGTGACCCAACAGTCAGTCTTGCGATCAGGCAGTGGTCTTTCAAAACCCACAGACAACAAAACGGTCACATACATATTTCACTTCCATAATGCAATGCGTGATACCATGCACTGCCGAAAACGGGTGCGTATGTCACAAACAAAAATTTTTTGTTTTCTCTATGATATACAAACCTGTTTTTGGCAGTGGGTGAGAGTGCACACTATATACAGCATGTTTACACACCAAAACATTTCGAAAATATTAATTTAAAGACAACTTTCAAATAATAAACATCAATGATGATAGGAATGTTACCAAAATAAGATGCAATATTTGCTACAAGCATACTGTACAAATTAATGAAGAAGCTATTCTATATTTATTAATTAATACCTTGTGAATTATTAAAATAATTCTAATGGATTCAATAACAGGTTTATTTAATAATTTTCTTGTACAGCCATTTTGCGCAAGCTGTGGGTTATATCACCTTTCCTGTTAATTGTACTTTGTACATTTTCATATGAAACAAGGATTGACCTCCTCGACAATCTGTTGTCTGGTTTTCCGTTTCATGATGCCCCATTCACCTTCATTGGGGGACAGATTTGAACTTCCAGCAGACCATTTATGCCACAAAGCCACACTGCTGTAGCTCCTACTCATTGAGGCCTGGCATTGTCCTGCTGACATATGCATGAGCCTTCCAGGAAGAGATGTTACACTTATCACAATATAGCTCTCTCTAAAATCCTACTATACCCCTCCACATCATTAGTGCTTTCATACACATAAAATTCAGCACCGGTGTACCCCATGCCATCACAGATGCTGACTTTTGCAACTTATATTGATACATAACTGAATATTTATTTTTACCTTGTGGCAGTGCTAACCCAGTTCAGGGTACTGGATTACTGATCTCAAGGTCTGGGGTTCAAGACCCACTGTCATTGCTGGCCCTCCCAGTGCAGCTAACCGGGTTACCAAAGGCCACCATGTCACTCACTGTTTATGGTGAAAAACGTGTAAAAGTACTATTGCCGTCAGCATGTTTCTGCCCTGCAGTGGCCTTGGGACTCTCCTGGATGTACTCTACCCTCGCCCAGCGTCAGCTGAGATGGGTGCCAGCCTCCTTGCAACCTTAATTAGTTTTAAGCAGTTCAGAAAATGAATGAATGTTTAATTGCACAGTTCCAGTGCTTTCATGAAATCCTAGATGTGTTCAGTCCTTGTGGGTGTTTCTGCAGAGTATTGACATATGGCTTCCTCTTTGCATAACACAGAATAATGTTGTACTTCTGGATACAACTGTGTTATGGGACAGTGGTTTTCTGAAGTACTTATGTGAATATATGGCTATATTTGTCACAGTAGCATGTCAGGTTTTTCTTTTTTTTTTTCAGGCAATTTCACCTGAGGCCTAGAACATTAAGAACATTCAACAGTGGTATTCCAGCTTACTCTTTAACTACTGAGATCTGCCCAAGTTTCCTTGAATCTTATTTAAAGTCCTGTATATTTTGAAAGACTTAAAGTCTTTGCAATCTTGTTTCGAATTTTTTCTTTCAAACTGATGAACAATTTCCTCACAGATTTAGACACAATTCATCCTTGCTTGCAAAGTCTGAGAATTGCTGGATAGTATGTTTATCTTCAATCATAATACTTCACATACTAACACCTATTTTAGCTTAAATTTGTCAGCATTTTAACTCTGTCCTAACTTTTGTTAAGTGTCTTGCTTAAATCAATCGCTGACCTTGTTTACAAGATACAATTATGTTATGTTATTAAAACATTTAAAAATATGCTTATGTCAATTGAATACATTTTTAAATGAATTAATAAATTACTTTGGTTTTATGACATGATATACCAACTATTTAAAATGATTTTCGTTTGTATGTTATATTCATTTTCTTCATGATTATGGAACAGTTTTATATTATGGCATGCCTCACTTTGTAAAACACGTTGTAAACTTAATTGAGAAACATTGTTTTTAACAAGATTCTCCAAGTTGAAGATCACCAGCGGGACACAGGTGCCTTGCATACATGAGAAACACTCTAGGTAAACTTTTTTTTGGTTTAGTTTTCCTTTACTTATTCAACAATTAGCTCAGTGCATGCAGTAGAATTTCTATTAATACTTACCAAGCCTACAAAAATACAGAAGAGTTGAACCACATCTGTGTAAGCCACTGAGTAGAGTCCACCCACCAGTGTATAGAAGATGGCAATCAGCGCTGATATTATAACAGATATGTTGATGTTGATGTCTACTATTACACTTAGAGTAGCACCTGTTGAGGAATTGAGAAATGATGCCCATAAACAAATGTTCTGCTTTTGACATTCTACAGCTGTGCTTCAATACACACGTTAAAAATGTTTAGGCCATTTGATGCACTCATAATCATATGATTTTTTTATAGTAGTTCTTTGATTGCACTTTCTTTGATGTCAACGCAGTATCAAAGGAATATAAGACTAGGATTTCTCTTTTTCATGCAGCAATTGTATCACTTTTGTATGAACATCTTACAGTATGCGTACATTATCACATCAAACAGTAGTATCACA
>CM045729.1:85831549-86016549 GCA_024760905.1 Plotosus lineatus | reverse complement strand
TGCACCGACAAATAGCCCGATGTCTCGTCCGCCAACTATGATAGATTCACTCTGTTCTGTATTGTCACCGGCTCCAGAGTTTTTGTTTTTCCAAGCCGCCCAAATTCCAACAAATAAAATGAGCAGATAAAACAGCGCGATGGCCAGCAGTCCTTCCACGTGGATGGCCATGTTGGGCTCATGCGTCGCACTGTCCAGCGCAGGTTGCAACGCAGAGCGCATCCGCACCCTGGGATGGGCACGAGAAGTTCGCTCTGCTCACGAGCTCTGAGCTCGTCGAATCAACATGTTCGGCTTGATTGCACATTTCATTTATCTGTTACCTTCCTACAAGACATATTCATTTAAAATAATAATAATTATAATAATAGTAATAACAGTAGTAGTAGTAGTATTAGTACAAAAAAAAAAAGAAGAAATCAAATACATGCAAACAGGAATAATTTTGAAATCGTAATCATTCTATGAATGTCTATGTTGGTTAGAAACATAAAAACAGGAAAAATTCCACCCATCAAAATATATATAGAAAACCTAAAAAAAAAAAATCACTATCTAACTCATTTAATCACTCATTTGACAAGGCACTTAATGCTACTAATGGCGAGAGGAAACTGGAGCCCACACTGGGAGAAGTCTGGGTACACCCTGAACTTCCCTCGCCAAACCATTTCAGGGCCAACATGCACATTCTGATTTTAATTCACATTCACACTTTGGAACAATTTGAAACAGCCAACTGGTCTAATGTATCCAGATGATACCAACACAGACATGGGGAGAATATGCAGACTCATCACATAAACACCCATCTGATGATCAGATTCTATCTCAGCACCTTCTTGTGCTGAGGTGGAAGTGTTGCACAAGATGCAAATGAGAGAATTACTTAGGTTATACTGTATAAAATGTGAAAATGTTTTGATTCGATTCAACTTTATTGTAATTACACATGTAATAAATACAGGGGAACAAAATTTAGTTTAGCATCCAATCAGAAGTGCAGAGAGCAGCAAGTGCTATAATCAAGTGGTTCAGAAAATGAATTCATGTATACATACATACATACATACATACATACATACATACATACATACATACATACATACTGTATACAGTATTTGGGCAAGGGCAGAGTATACCCTGGAGGGCTCACCAGGCTATTGCAGGGTAGAAACATGTTGACAGCAATGCAGCCCACTCTTGTTGAAAGTCAAGAATGGTTCTTTTAGATGAACCTCTCACCATAGACTATTTCGAAAATGTATATGCATGTAAGATAGACTCCTTCCATAATTATTGGTACACCTGGTTAAGATGTGTACTTTAACATATCACAAATTCAATTTTTTTTTCAAAAAACAATGGACCACAATGAAAAAACAGTACAATTCAAATACATTTATTCAATGGGGAAAACCCACTGAGTTCAGGTTGCTGTCTCTGAATGAGGTTTGGGATCAAATCCCACTTCTGACATCATTTTGAGTGCTTTGATGAAGAAATTGTTCACATACTCAATCTGCTGTGGTTTCTGCATTGAGAACTCGGACCACCTTGCTAATTCTGTGCTCCCCATGTACACTTGCACAGTGAATAAATTGCACTGCCTTGTAATTTGGAAATCTCATTCCTGAGCATGACCTTCACTGAAGAACTGAAATCTTTCAAAGCAGGCTCAGATATTGGACCAAAGTCATTGTGCATGCCAGATTGAATGTATAAAGAGTTGGTCAGTGCAGTATATTCTGTGACTCACTTAAGTGGATTCAATGAGTTACAAAAACCGATACAACTGTGAACCAACATGATTACTCTTTGTTGCTTTGTTCACTGAAAGCCTGAGACTAAGCATGACCTTCATTGAAGAACTCAGGTCAACCAAAGCAGGCTCAGATGTTGGATCAAAATCACTGACTATGATAGGTTGAATGTGGAAGGGTTGGTCAGTGCAGTATATTCCGTGACTCACTTGAGTGTTTTGCATGGATTTTGCAAAAACTGATTCAACTGCTGACCAACATGACCCTTTGTTGCTTTGTTTACTGAAAGCCTGAGACGAAGCATGACCTTCACTGAAGTCTACCATTGCAGGCTCAGACATTGGAACAAAATGATTGACCATACCAAGTTGAATGTAAAAGAGTTGGTCAGTGTAGTGCATTCCGTGACTTGCTCAAGTGTTTTGCCCTTATTTTTCAAAAACAAATTCAACTGTGGACCAACATGATTACCCTTTGTTGCTTTGTTCACTGAAAGCCTGCGACAAAGTATGGCCTTCACTGAAGAACTGAAGTCTACCATTGCAGACTCAGACATTGGAAAAAAAATCATTGACCATGCCAGGTTGGATGTAGAAGAGTTGGTCAGTGCAGTGTATTCAGTGACTCACTCAAGTGTTTTGCCTACATTTTACAAAACTGATTCAACTGTGGACCGACATGGTCCACCTTTGGTTGCTTTGTTCACTGAAAACCTGAGACTGATGCCAAGTTAGTGTGAAGGAATGTGCGAGAAAGCATGTTTACACTTTAGAACAATGTGACAGCTGGCACATTGGTAGTAGTAGCCGAGTGATTACGGCTGTGGATTAAAGTCCATCGGGGTTCCCTGTGCTGGTTGAAATCCTAATGATTATGGGGGATTTTGCAAACTCTCTTTTACTGGTGAATCTGTCTAGAAGTCCTGAAACATACTCCAACTTCTGTTTTAGGTCCTCCCTATGTAGGTAATAAATTGCACTGTCTTGGACTTTTGGAAATCTCAATTTTGAGCATGACCTTCACTGAAGAACTGAAGTCCAACAGAGCATGCACATATGTTGGAATCATATCATTGACCATGCCAGGTTGAATGCAGAGGAGGTGGTCAGTGCAGTGTGTGCAGTGCTTTGACCTGATTTTACAAAAACTGCTTGACTGTCCACCAACATGATTACCTTTTGTTGCTTTGTTCACTGAAAAATCAGTCTGAGCACGACCTTCACTGACAAACCGAAGTCAACCAAAGCAGGCTCAGAGAATGGAACAAAATCATTGAGCATGCTGGGTTGACTGTAAAAGAAGTGATGAGTGCAGTTGATTCCGTTACTCACGCAAGTGTTTTGCGCTGATCTTACAAAACCTGATTCAACTGTGGAACAACATGATGAACATCGGTTGCTTGGTTCACTGAAAACCTGAGATTAGTGGCAAGGAAAATGTGAAGGAAAGTGTGAGAAAGAGTGTTTACTTATTTTACAAATGTGACAGCAAGGTCTCTGGTAGTCGTGGCCGAGTGGTTAATGTGCGGAACAAGAAATCCATTGGGGTTTCCCCATGCAGGTTCGAGTCCTGCTGATTATGTATAATTTGCTAAAATATTCATAATTTATATTTTAAACATTAAACTGAAGATGAAGTCGAAACTAGATATCAAAACCTTTCTTTCTCTCTCTCTCTCTCTCTCTCTCTCTCTCACACACACACACACACACACACACACACACACTGCCCTTTACAGAATAACAGGTAGAGGGTGTGTCGGTGAAGGTGAAAGTAATAGAGTCCATTTTTTTTGAGAGAATAAATGATTTGTGGAGTAAAAACACAGTGAGGATGTGAATCTAAAGCTGTAATATATAAACACACTGAACTGAGAGGAGATCCAGAACAGTTTTGTGGGTTTGGACTGAAGTGTGAAGGTACACGGGTTGTTTTCGGACTTGATAGTGTGAATATTTCTTGTAAGTGAACACTGTACTGATCCAGGGTTTGATTTCACACTCTGATGTTGGAGGGAAGTGAAAGTGTGTCGTGCTGGAATCTGGAGAAGGAAACATGAGCTTCAACATGAGTGTGTCTGGAAAACAGGACTTAAAGAAAGATGAGAGGTGAATTACTTTACCTTCAGCACCAATACATCAATAAATCCAGCCCGTCTCAGGGGAAACACAACTGGATCTCTAAATATTCACCAGTTACCATGGGAGCCAAACTGTGGTTGAAGGGTTTAATAGCAGCGAATATCTGACTGATCTGATGTGAGAAGAGTTTAGAGAAATCATTCAGTGAGAGAACAGTAGAAACGAAACGCCTGTGGAATGTGGAGCAGAAGAGCAGCACAGCTTTGAGTCAGTGAACTCTACAGGCTTTAAGCCCAGCGGAGCCGGTTCTCTTGGACCGGGACTCTTGCCATCAGTAGAATTCCTGAGGTACGAGGCGCCTCCTGTTGGAATAAGTGTTCAGACTGGAGTGGGATTCAAACGATGGAATCATTGGTGTTTAATGATGAATACATTGTTTAACAGCACTGAGACAGCAGAGTGTTAATTAATACTGATAGTTCTGTTGGATTCTAGAATGATGGAGGGAAAGAGATCAGAACCACCAGAACCCAGCTGTGTGTCCATGAAGAGTGATGGGTCCATGGATCATACAATTCATTTCAGATCCAGTTGTGATGGTGTGAGGTGAGTATAGTGAGGTGTTTTACAGCAGTGATCCACCTGATCAAACCCTCTAGTCTCATGATGAAGCCCTTCATAATGTTTATCAGGTGTTGAAGCTGTTGAAAACTCCTCTTCTTCTTCTTTTACTTTCGGCTGCTCCCTTCAGGGGTCGCCACAGCAAATCATCCGCCTCCATCTCACCCTATCCTCTGCATCTTCTTTTCTGACTCCAACGACCTTCATGTCTTCCTTCACCACATCCATAAATCTCTTCTTTGGTCTTCCTCGAGGCCTTCTGCCTGGTAGTTACAAAAAAAGAAATCAATCATCAGCATCAATCAGCTGGACTCCATATTCAAGGTGTGTGTGTGTGTGTGTGTGTGTGTGTGTGTGTGTGTGTGTGTGTGTGTGAAACTTGTGTGTGAGGAAGTTGCAGGTTTTATTTAAAGATAATAATCATGCCCAGATTTAGTGATGTCCAGGTGCATTATGGGTAATGAGACAGAATTTGAGTTGTAACTGTGGTAATATAAAGAGACTTTTCTTCTTTTCCTAAATTAAACTCGTCTCTCACTGTGTGAGATTATAATATTTAGATCTGTTCCTGTGTGTTTCTGACCAGGAGCTCAAACACAAAGTCATCACTCTGATAAAGAACAAGCTGAAGAGGTTTAGGAAACTCCTGAGTCCAGATTACCCAGCATGCACTGAGAGGGAGGTGGAGGATGTGGAGGATGTGCAGTGTCAGAGACAGAGTGCTGAAGATCACACTGCACGTTCTGAACAACATGAACCAAACAGATCTCGCTAACAGTAAGAGCTGAGTCCTGACTTTATTCCACCAGGTTCACTTCAGAGAGGAAAGTGACTAAAAGGAGTTGCTGGAATTGGAAAAACCGTCTCTGTGCAGAAGTTCATTCTGGACTGGACTGAAGGAAAAGCAAATCAGGACGTCACCTTCATGTTTCCACTTCCCTTCAGAGAGCTGAATCAGATGAAGGACAAACATTTCAGTCTGATCAACCTTTTTCATCACTTTTTTCCAGACATGAGAAAACCACAACAAATAGACCGTGACCTCGACAAAGTGGTTTTGAGCTTTGATGGTCTGGATGAATGTCGACTTCCTCTAAATTTCCAGAAGAACAAGAGTTTGTCTGATGAGACAGAATCTGCCTCAGTGGATGTGCTGCTGACAAACCTCATCAAGGGAAATCTGCTTCCTTCTGCTCTCCTCTGGATCAGCTTCTGGAGAAGTCAATCAGATCCCTCCTGGGTGTGTAGACTGGGTAACAGAGGTGTGAGGCTTCAATGATCCTCAGAAAGAGGAGTACTTCAGGAAGAAGATCAGTGATCAGAGCCTGACCAATAAAATCATCTCACACATGAAGTCCTCAAGAAGCCTTTACATCATGTGCCACATCCCTGTCTTCTGCAGGATTTCAGCCACTGTTCTAGAGAGAATGTTGGGCGGAGCAGAGAGGGGAGAGATCCCCAAGACTCTGACTCGAATGTTCTCACACTTCCTGATCTTTCAGATCAAACACAAGGACTAAAGGTACCATAAGAAGCATGACCCTGATTCTCAGAAGACCAGAGAGAGCATGCTGGCACTGGGAAAACTGGCTTCCCAACAGCTGGAGAAAGGAAACCTGATCTTCTATGAGGAAGACCTGATAGAGTGTTGCATTGATGAGAGAAGCGTCCATGTACTCAGGAGTGTGCACCCAAATCTTCAGAGAGGAGTTTGGGTTTCACCTGGGGAAGGTGTTCAGCTTTGTACATCTGAGCATTCAGGAGTTTCTGGCTGTTTTATACGTGTTTCTCACCTTCATCAGCAGAAATGAAACAAAGCAACAAAGCAGTGATGTGTCTGATCTTTCCACTAACTCAAACCTGTGTGATTTGCTGAAGAGTGCAGTGAACAAGGCCTTACAGAGTGAGAATGGACACCTGGACCTGTTCCTTCGCTTCCTCCTGGGTCTCTCACTGGACTCCAATCAGACTCTCTTACAAGGCGGAATGCCACAGACAGGAAGTAGATCTCACAGCCAACAGGAAACAGTAGAGTACATTAAAGAGAAGATAAGGGAGAATCCATCTCCAGAGAAATCCATCAACCTGTTCCACTGTCTGAATGAACTGAATGATGACTCGCTAGTACAGGAAGTACAAACTTACCTGAACAGAGGAGGTGACCGTTGCCTCAGGGGGACCAGACTCTCTCCTGCTCAGTGGTCGGCTCTGGTGCTTGTGTTGCTGAACTCAGAACAGGAACTGGATGAGTTTGATTTGAGGAAATTTGACCCGTCAGAGGAATGTTTTCTGAATCTGCTTCCGGTTCTATATTTATAACTAAAATAACTCAACTGTGAGGTTTATTATTTTAATGGAACACTGAACTGCACTGTTGAGATGAAAGTTTATTATTAATTACATGAATCATCTTTAAACAAACTTCTGGTACTGAAGATTGTTTCAGTTTTCACACCAAAACGTTATGTGTCCTCCGAGGGACACGTGAGAGAGAATAAGGAAACACTCACACCTGCCTTGATGGGTTTGGACTGATCGGACTTTCTCTTTAGTTTGAATGGATGTGAACACTCCACCTGTATTGGGAACACTCCCCCTGTATTCAGGTCCACAACAAACAACTGAACCGGTGTATGTAAAATAGGAGGTGACGAGGAGACAGATGTGTAACTGTACGAGCATAGAGAATAATACACACCAGCTGTTTCGGTGTCTCTGTGAAATTCCACCTAGAACTCAGTGTAGAGTACGATGAGTATCGGCATGCTCTGAAGTGAGAGTGTCCAGGTGTAGAGTAATAAAATACACTAGATTTGCAGTGTTAGTTGTAGAAACCTGAAGACAGATCAGAGTGTAGTGTGGGTAGCTGCTCACTCTCACTAGCTGGCTGCTTGCTGATTGCAGATAAGGATTAGGGAACGGGGAATCCATGAACGCTCTTCGGGACCATACCCCTCCCAGTCCACTAAATACTGAAACCCTCGACCCCACCTGCGTACATCAAGGATACGGTTGACTGTGTATGCGAGATGTTGATCTCATCCAGTTGGGGAGGAGGGGGCTTTATACCACGGGCTTAATTAGGGAAACATCAAATACTGGACGTACCTTGAGTACTTGGAGCCTCAGTCGGACGGCGTGGGGTTTATAATTTTCATTATTACATAGAGCCCAATGTATCTGGGAGATAGTTTTTTGGAGTCCACTTGCAGGGGCAGGTCCCAGGAGGAGAGCCACACTTGTTGCCTGACCGTGTAGGGAGGTGCCGGGGTTCAGTGGCGATCGGCAATCCTCTGGTTTCGGGCCACTGTTTGTTCCAGGGCAGTCCGTGCTTCTTTCCGGACCTGCCGTGCTCTGTGAAACTGGGCCCGGACTAATGGGACAGCCATCTTGACCTCCTGGCTGGGAAACAGGGGGGGCTGGAACCCATTAATCACCATGAAGGGGGACATCCCGGTAGCAGTGCAGATCAGACAATTGTGTGCATATTCGACCCATGGGAGGTGTGTGGCCCAGGAGGCTGGGAGGTGGGAGACGACACAGCGCAGGGAGGATCCAAGGCTTTGATTTGTGCGTTCCACCTGCCCATTCGACTGAGGGTGGTAGCCAGAGGTCAAGCTGCAGGGGACTCCCAAGGTGTCGCAGAATGCCTTCCAAACTCTGGATGCGAACTGGGGGCCCCAGTTTGAAACGACGTCCTGGGGGATGCCATAGAGGCGAAAGACATGTTGGATTAGGAGACCAGCTGTTTCCATTGCCAAGGGGAGTTTGGGTAGGGCAACGAAATGTCTTGTGAAATGCCTTGGAGAACCGATCCAGTACTGTCAGGATAACAGTGTTGCCCTCAGACGGGGGGTAAACCTGTGACGAAATCCACCGCAATGTGCGACCAGGGGCGATTTTGAACAGGTAAGGGTTGGAGGAGACCCGTGGGTGCACGATGGGAGGACTTGCTCCTGGCACAGGTGGCGCAAGCTCCCACAAACTCCCTGGTGTCAGCTGCTATCATTGGCCACCAGAAGCATTGTCGGAGCAGGAAGAGAGTTCGGTGGGCTCTGGGGTGGCAGGCTAACTTTGAGGAGTGAGCCCACTGGAGTGCTGGCGTTCTAGACGGCGGGGGAACATGTAGTCGACCTTGGGGGCACCCGACAGGCTCCGGTTCCCCCTCTGAACATCTGAGCATCTGAAACTAGTCGTTCTACCTCCCATTGGGCTGCTTTGAGGATACAGGAGGAGAGCAGGATGGTCTCCATGGTAGTTTTCACCCGAGGAGAACTGCCTGGAGAATGCATCTGGCTTGTATTCCGGGAGCAAGGTCAATATGTCAGTGTGAAGTTGAACCTCCCCAAGTAGAGTGACCATCATGCCTGACGGGAGTTCAACCTCTTGGCAGCACGGAGGTAGGATAAGTTTTTATGGTCGGTCCGACCACGAAGGGGTGGGCTGCCCCTTCCAGCCAGTGCCTCCACTCCTGGAGTGCCAAGACCACTGCCAGCAGCTCGCGATTCCCAACATCGTAATTCTGTTCCGCCGGGGACAAGCAATGGGAGAAGAAGGCACATGGGTGGAGCTTCTGGTCTGTGAGAGACCGTTGGGAGAGGACCGCCCCCACCCCTAAGTCCAAGGTGTTGACTTTCACCACAAACTGCAGCAAGGGGTCCGGGTGGATCAGTATAGCGCGTGGACGAATTTAGCCTTCAGCCTGTCAAATGCCTCCTGGGCACTTGGGGACCACTGGAACGGGGTCTTGGGTGATGTCAACTGTGTGAGGGGGGCTGCAAGGTGGCTGTAGTCCCGCACGAACCGGCGATAGAAGTTCACGAACCCCAGGAACCTCTGCAGCTGTTTCCGCATCCCTGGAGTCGGCCACTCCGCCACTGCCTTCACCTGGCCGGATCGAGTCTTATAAGATAAGATAAGATAAGATACAGCTTTATTAATCTCACAATGGAGAAATTCACTGTTACAGGCTCTTGAGGTACCATCAGTAGGGGGTGCAAAAATAGATACAAGTACAAACATACACACATACATATATATTATATAAGTAAATAAATAAATAAATAAATAAATAAATTATCCGCCCCTTCTCCACGATGAACCCCAGGAAGGAGACTGAGGGGACATGAAATCGCATTTTTCTGCTTTCACGAACAATCTGTTCTCCAGGAGCCTCTTCAGTACCATTCTCAAGTAGCAGAGATGTTCGTTTTGGTCTCTAGAGAAGATCAGAATGTCGTTCAGGTATACGAATACAAAGCAGTTCAGCATGTCCCTAAGCACATCATTGACCAGAGCTTGGAAAACTGCTGGGGCATTGGTTAGTCCGAATGGCATGACCAGGTAGTCAAAGTGTCCCAAGGGCGTGTTGAAAGCCATCTTCCACTCCTCCCCCTCCCGAATTCGGACTAAGTGGTCGGCATTTCTCAGCTCCAGCTTGGAAAAAACAGTAGCATCATGGAGAGGGGTGAAGACTGAATCGATTAGGGGGAGAGGGTACTTGTTTATGGTGATCTGGTTCAGGCCCGTGTAATCGATGCAAGGTCTCAGGGTCTTGTCTTTCTTTTTGATGAAGAAGAATCCCACACCTACCGGGGAAGATGAGGGGTGAATGAGACCTGCAGCCAGCGACTCGTTGATGTATGCCTCCATGGTGTCTTTCTCCAGCTTAGAGAGGTTGTATAGTCGCTGGGAAGGGAGTGTGGAACCTGGGAGTAGGTCACTGGCGCAGTCATACGGTTGATGAGGAGGTAAGGAGTGAGCCCGGTCCTTGCTGAAAACCTTTTGCAGGTCATGATATTCTTTGGGCACGCCAGCTAAATCCAGATCCTCCAGATCGACCACGGTTCGTGAAGCTTGGGAGGGTACTGCCACCATTAGGCAGTGTTGCAGACAGAAGTCACTCCAGCTGTGTATGGTGAGGGTGTGCCAGTCACTGTGGGGATTGTGGGTCTGCAACCATGGCCACCCCAACACTAAGGGAGAGAGAGAGAGAGGCAGGGAGAACAAAAAGTTCCAAATATTCGTGGTGGTTACCGGACAAACTGAGCTTAACTGGCTTGGTCTTGTGCGTGATGCAAGCGATGTGTTGGCCATCTATGGCCACTAGCTCCTTGGGGGTCTTGAGTTCATACACGGGTAGGTCATGGAGCTCAACTATCCCTGAATCGACAAAGTTAGTGTCAGCACCTGAGTCAATAAATACGTGTACAGGATGAGAGTGTTGACTGGAGTGTAGCATACCTTGAACTTGCAGGTGCTTTCCGGGTGCCGTGGAGGATCCCCTCATCACTGTCAGTCTCTGCCGCGCGGGGCAGTGGGTGAGGTAGTAGCCCTTTTTGGCACAGTAGATGCAGAGATGGTTGGCAGGCCACCGGTGCCTCTCTTCAGCCGTCAGACTGGTGCGGTTCATCTGTATGGGTTCTTGGCCATCATCCTCCCTCAGAGGGAGAAATGGCGAGTGAGTTCGAGGTGGGCCCCCCCCTCTGGGATCTATCCCTCTCTCTCAGCCAGTTTTCCAGTCTGGCAGACAAGGCAATTAATTCCTCCAGAGTAGTCATCTTGTCTCGGGCCGCGAGCTCATCTTTCAGCCATTCATTGAGCCCCTGCAGGAAAGCCCCCCGAAGCGCGGGGTCGTTTCAGCCGCTTTCGATGGCAAGAATCCAGAAATGGATGGCGTACTCCGCCACTGACTGTGAGCCTTGCCGAATACGTAGGAGCTGGGAGCTCACCTCCTCCCCTTTCGCCAGACGATCAAAAACCGCCTTCAATTCTTGCATGAACTGATTTACCTGGGAGCATAATTCCGGGGTATGGGTAGCAACCGCTAGTGCCCAGTATGAGGCTTGCTCCGTGAGTAGGCTCATGATGAAGGTGGTTTTAGCTTGATCAGTGGCGGATGTGAGTGGCTGCTGGCTGAAGAAGAGCAAGCACTGGTGAAAGAATTGTGCGCAGGAGCTGATCGCACCCGAATACCTGGCTGGCATGGGTATGAGAGTTAATTGGTGCTGGAGATTGTCCATCATCTGATGCAAGGTGGCGTTGTGTCGTCCCAGCAGGGCGCCCTGGTCGGATCGTGTCTGCCAAAGCTGCGCGGTCTCAGCAGGGTCCATGTCTCAGGTCAGAAGATTCTGTTAAGCCTGGTGTGTGTGCGTAGGACCCAGAGATGCAGGATACCAAAAGAAAGTTGAAACAATTTATTAAACACTAGGGATAGTAAATTACGGGAATACTAAGTCAAGGAAACTGGTCGAGCACGAAGCAAGAACCAGGGGTCAAAGAGAAAGCCGAGGAGCAGAATCACAGGGAAAACAATCTTCTGACGTCGGAGGGAAGCGCGCCGATCCCATTTATAGCTGGCTGCTTGCTGATTGCAGATAGGGACCAGGTGCACTCTGCTTGGAACTCACCTACCGGCAACCACCACGCCCCTTGCCAGTGCCTGCAATGATTAAAGAAGAGTTAATTCCGCCAGCCAGCACAGACCATCACTTTTTTTTTAACAAGTGAAGGTTTTTTTTTAATATTTAAATATTTGATATCTTTGTATTTAAGAGCCATGCCATGATTGGGCAGTGCGGATGTCATGCAGGCCTTCAGCCAATAGAATTTGTTTTGAAACAGGAAATGGAAATTCCTGCTAAAAACACAACCCCGGTTCATGTTGCTAATTGCTAAGTAATTTACTGATCTACTGCATCTAGGTTTTCTATTATAAACATCTATTTTAAAATGAGCAGAAGAGGGAAGTGCTCCCATGAACCCGATCTCCAACAAGGTACATTAACCAGGCAGGTTTTTTTTTTATTAAACGCGGCAATAATATCCCTGTCGACTCTAAAAATATGACGTCACGCACCTCGCAGACTCCATCTCATGCTTAACATGCTCCGAATCCTTCAAGATTCTAGTAAATTACATTCCACTTCTCTCCAGCATAACGATCATATTAATGTGATTTATATGATAAACGATATTTCATGTTATTATTGTAAGGTTCTAAAGTTTCTTTCCTGAGCCATCAGTGTCACTGTAAATGTTATACGTGCGGCAAGTGCCCTGCAGGCCTGTGGGCATCGCTATGATGACATTAATATACATACATGTAATGTTAATATTGTTCTATATAAATATATCAATCTACTGCTCATCGGATCACAGGTCTGATGAGGTCAAGTCTAATGAGGATGAGTTAATGTTTGTTTCTATCACATTGTGTATGTTCCAGATTTATGAGGTCATCAGCAAATACTGTATTTGTACAGCAGGTTCAGTGTAGACTTAAAAAGTTCAAGTTTGGCGTGGACCATGTGTGCATATTACTGTATATTATTGTAAAACCTCCGCTGACGAACGCTTAAGCTCACGAGCTTTTCACCTCAAGAACATTAAATTCGCGAGCATATAGTCTCTGCTGACGAACTACTTTTCGGCGGACGAACCAAACCATGCGGTCGAACAGCGCCACGGTGGCGGACACGAGAAGCTGACGCACGCTCACGGCGTCCCAGTTCGTCACCCCCTTTCTTTGAGTGCGGATGTGGTTTGTGTTTGATAGACATTTTGGACCATATTGAGTGTACTTTTGCTATTATGGGACCGAAAAAGACCCCACCACAGGCTAGTGTTAAGCCTAAGAAGACATTAAAGAAAATTACGATCGAGCAGAAGGAGATCATTGAAAAACACGAACGAGGTGTGCGTTTGTGTGACTTAGCACTGTGTGACTAAAGGTGACTCTCCTTCCAAACAGTAACTCCCTCCCTCCCTCCCTCCCTCCCTCCTCCTCCCACTCCATTCCATCAAGCCATCAACTACCATCACAAAGGTAAATAAAATGACTTTATTATACAGTACAGTTTATTTCTTTAATTACAATACAATTGCACATTTATTATACATAAAATAAGGTATATTTTTGTGTAGTTTTAAGGCTTATTTAGTAGAAAATTATGTTTTATGGGGACCTGGGAACGGATTATTCTCATTTTAATGGTTTCTTATGGGAAATAAATGTTCGGAAGACGAACTTTTCGCCTTACACACACTTTCTGGGAACCAATTATGTTCGTTAGCTGAGGTATCACTGTATCTTAAATCTTTGTGTATAATGTAATTAAAAGGCTTTTAGTATTTCAAATTATCTAAAAATAAGTATTTAAAAATGTCCCACAGGGCTCTCTGCTAGACTGAACAATCCACACTGTACACTGGAGATACTGAGGTACACACACACGCCACATACATACAGTGGTATGAAAAAGTATCTGAACCTTTTGGAATTTCTCCCATTTCTGCATAAAATTACCATCAAATGTGATCTGATCTTTGTCAAAATCACACAGATGAAAAAACAGTGTCTGCTTTAACTAAAACCACCCAAACATTTATAGGTTTTCATATTTTAATGAGGATAGCATGCAAACAATGACAGAAGGGGAGGAATAAGTAACTGAACCCTCTGCCTAAGGAGACTTAAAGAGCAATTAAAACCAATTTTTACCAAACAATTTAAGTCAGGTGTGTGCCCAATCACTGATGAGTGGCTTAAAGCTGCCCTGCCCACTATAAAACACACACCTGGTAAGAATTGTCTTGATGAGAAGCATTGTCTAATGTGCACCATGGCTCGCTCAAAAGAGCTGTCTGAAGACCTGCGATCAAGAATTGCTGATTTGGATAAAGCTGGGAAAGGATAAAAAACCATCTCTAAAAGTCTGGATTTTCATCAATCGACAGTCAGAAATTGTCTACAAATGGAAAGAGTTTGACACTATTGCTTCTCTCCCAAAGAGTGGCTGTCCACCAAAGATGACACCAAGAGTTCAGCGCAGAATACTCAGAGGTAAAAAAAAAAACCTAGAGTGTCTGCTAAAGACTTACAGAAATCACTGGCACAGTCCAATATCTCTGTGCACACATCAACTATATGTAAAACAATGGCCAAGAATGGCGTTCATGGAAGGACTCCAAAGAGGAAGCCACTGCTGTCAAAAAAAAAAAAAAAATGCTCGTTTAATGTTCATAAAAAGGCACTTGGGCACTCCACAGAAGTTTTGGCCAAATATTTTGTGGACTGATGAAATCAAAGTTGAATTGTTTGGGAGGAACACACAACGTCCTGTGTGGAGGAAAAATGGAACGGCTCACCAACATCAACACTAGGTCTGGAATCGGCCCTTCTCCATAATCTTCCTCAGGGTCCAGTCACTTCTTCTGGTTGTGCAGTGTTTTCTGCCACACATTCTCCTTCCCACAGATGTCCCACTGAAGTGCCTTGATACAGCACTTTGGGAACAGCCTATTCACTCAGAGATTTTTGTGTCTTACCCTCTTGCTTGAGGGTGTCAGTGATGGCCTTCTGGACAGCAGTCAGGTCAGCAGTCTTAACCATGATTTCGGTTTTGAGTAATGAACCAGGCTGGGAGTTTTTAAAAGCCTCAGGAATCTTTTGCAGGTGTTTAGAGTTAATTGGTTGATTCAGATCTTCTTCTTTTCCTTTCGGCTGTTCCCTTCAGGGGTCGCCACAGCAAATGATCTGCCTCCATCTCTCCCTATCCTCTGCATCTTCTACTCTTACTCCAACGACCTTCATGTCCGCCTTCACCGCATCCAAAAATCTTCTCTTTGGTCTTCCTCTGGGCCTTTTGCCTGGTAGTTCCAACCTCAGCATCCTACGACCAATATACTCACTATCCCTCCTCTGTACATGTCCAAACCATCTCAATCTAGCCTCTCTGACTTTGTCTCCAAAACATCTAACATGTGCTGTCCCTCTGATTTACTCATTTCTGATCCTATCCATCCTCGTTACTCCCAAAGAGAACCTCAACATTTTCATCTCTGCTACCTCCAACTCTGACTCTTGTCTTTTCCCCAGGGCCACTGTCTCTAAACCATACAACATTGCTGGCCTAATCACCGTCTTGTACACTTTTCCCTTCATTCTTGCCGATACTCTCCTATCACACATCACACCGGACACTTTTCTCCATCCATTCCAACCTGCCTGCACACGCTTCTTCACCTCTTTTCCACACTCTCCATTGCTTTGGATTGTTGAGCCTAAGTACTTAAAATCCTCCACCTTCTTTATCTCTGCCCCCTGTAACCTCAAAGTTCCTCTTGGGTCCTTGTCATTCACACACATGTATTCTGTCTTACTAAGACTAACCTTCAATCCCCTCCTTTCCAGGGCATACCTCCACCTCTCTAGATTTTCCTCCACTTGGTCTCTGCTCTCACTACAGATCACTATGTCATCTGCAAACATCATAGTCCATGGAGATTCTTGTCTAACCTCGTCTGTTATCCTGTCCATCACCATAGCAAACAAGAAGGGGCTGAGAGCTGACCCTTGATGCAGTCCCACCTCCACCTTGAACTCTTCTGTCACACCGACAGCACACCTCACCACTGTCTTACATCTCTCATACATGTCCTGCACCACTCTAACATACTTCTCTGTCACTCCAGACTTCCTCATACAATACCACAGTTCTTCTCTCGGCACCCTGTCATATGCTTTCTCCAGATCCACAAAGGCAGAATGCAGCTCCTTCTGACCTTCTCTGTACTTCTCTATTAACATCCTCAAAGCAAACAATGTATCTGTGCTGCTCTTTCTTGGCATGAAACCAAACTGTTGTTCACAAATGCTGACCTCTGCCCTTAGTCTTGCTTCCACTATTCTTTCCCATAGCTTCATTGTATGGCTGATCAACTTTATCCCTCTGTAGTTGCCACAACTCTGTACATCTCCCTTGTTCTTAAAAATGGGCACAAGCACACTTCTCCTCCATTCCTCTGGCATCTGCTCACTTTCTAAGACCTTGTTGAATATTCTTGTCAGAAAATCTACTGCTACCTCCCCTAGACACTTCCATACCTCAACTGGTATGTCATCAGGGCCAACTGCCTTTCCACTCTTCATCCTCTTCAATGCCCTCCTCACTTCTCCCTTACTAATCTTTGCTACTTCCTGCTCCTCAACGGTCACCACTTCTACTTTCTTTCTCTCTCATTTTCCTCATTCATCAGCTCTTCAAAGTACTCTTTCCATCTTCCCAGCACACTTCTGTCATCAGTCAATACATTTCCCTCTCTGTTCTTTATCACTCTAACTTGCTGCACGTCTTTCCCATCTCTATTTCTCTGCTGTGCTAACCTGTAAAGATCATTTTCTCCCTCCTTACTGTTCAACCTATCATACAAGTCATCATACGCCCTCTGTTTGGCCTTTGACACTGCTACCTTTGCCTTACGCTGTGTCTCCCTGTACTCCTGTTTACTCTCTTCGGTCCTCTCAATGTCCCACTTCTTCTTGGCTAACCTCTTCTTTTGTACACACTCCTGCACTTCCTCATTCCACCACCAAGTTTCCTTATCTACTTTCCTTCCAGAGGACACACCAAGTACTCTCCTACCGGTCTCCCTGATCACATTGGCTGTGGTTGTCCAGTCCTCTGGAAGCACTTCCTGACCACCCAAAGCCTGTTTCAACTCCTCCTTGAAGACAACACGACACTCTTCCTTTTTCAGCTTCCACCACTTTGTCTTCTAATCTGCCTTTGCCTTTTTCACCTTTCTCACCATCAGTGTCATCCTGCACACCACCATCCTATGCTGTTTGGCAACATTCTCACCCACTACTACTTTGCAGTCACTGACTTCCTTCAAATTACATCACCTACACAAGATGTAGTCTACCTGTGTGCTCTTACCTCCGCTTTCATAAGTCACCCTATGCTTCTGTTTCTTCTTGAAGAAAGTATTCACCACAGCCATTTCCATCCTTTTTGCAAAATCGATCAACATCTGTCCTTCTGCGTTCCTGTCCTGGATACCAAACCTGCCCATCACTTCCTCGTCCCCTCTGTTGCCTGCACCAACATGTCCATTGAAGTCTGCTACAATGACCACTCTTTCACCTCTGGGGGTACTCTGCATCACTTCATCTAACTCACTCCAGAATCTCTCCTTCTCTTCTAGCTTACATCCTGCCTGTGGGGCATAAGCACTAACAACATTGACCATCACGCCTTCAATTTCTAACTTGAGACTCATCACTCTGTCTGACACTCTTTTCACTTCTAGAACATTCCTGACAAACCCCTCCTTCAAGATGACTCCGAATCCATTTCTCTTCCCATCCACACCATTATAGAACAGTTTAAACCCTGCTCCTAAGCTTCTAGCCTTTCTACCTTTCCACCTTGTCTCCTGAACACACAGTATGTCCACCTTCCTCCTCTGCATCATGTCAGCCAGCTCCCTATCTTTTCCTTGCATAGTTCCAACATTCAAAGTCCCTACTCTCAGTCCTAGGCTCACGCATTTCCTCTTCTCTCTCTGCTTACGGACACGCCTCCCGCCTCTCCTTCTTCGACGTCTTCGACCAACAGTAGTCCAATTTCCATCAGCACCCTGTTGGTTGACAGCACTGATGGTGGTCGTTGTTAACCCGGGCCTCGACCGATCCGGTATGAATTCTGTATTGATCATTTGCATTTTTAAATGTGGCAAAAGTTTTACGCCGGATGCCCTTCCTGTCGCAACCCTCTGCATTTATCCGGGCTTGGGACCGGCATAAGGGGGAGAGACACTGGTTAGTGCCCCCCCGCCTCATGGCTGCATTAATTGGTTGATTCAGATGATTAGGTTAATAGCTAGTTTAGAGTACCTTTTAATGATATGCTACTTTTTTGAGATGGGAATTTTGGGTTTTCATGAGCTGTATGCCAAAATCATCAGTATTAAAACAATAAGACCTGAAATATTTCAGTTGGTGTGCAATGAATCTAAAATATATGAAAGTTTAATTTTTATCAGTACATTACAGAAAATAATGAACTTTATCACAGTATGTTAATTTTTTGAGCAGGACTAGTGTGTGTGTGTGTGTATATATATATATATATATATATATATATATATATATATATATATATATATATATATATATATATATTATATTTCAGCTTTTTCCTTCAGGGGTCGCCACAGCGAATGATCTGCATCTCAACCTATCCTCTGCATCTTCTACTCTTTATTCCAATTACCTTCATGTCCTCCTTCACCACATCCAAAAAGCCCTTCTTTGGTCTTCCTCTAGGCCTTCTGCCTGGTAGTTCCAATCTCAGCACCCTACTACCAATATATTCACTATCCCTCCTCTGTAAATGTCCAAACCATCTCAATCTAGCCTCGCTGACTTTGTCTCCAAAACCTCTTACATGTGTTGTCCCTCTGATGTACTCATTCCTGATCCTATCCATACTCCCAAAGAGAACCTTAACATTTTCCTCTGCTACCTCCAGCTCTGCCGACTGTCTTTTCCTCACTACAACATTGCTGGCCTCAATACAGACTTGTACACTTTTCCTTTCATTCTTGCCGATACCTTCCTATCACACATCACTCCGGACACTTTTCTCCAACCTGCCTGCACACACTTCATCACCTCTTTAACTACAGTATGCCCTTGACTATTTGCGGTTTTGCACCCACAGTTTGAGTATTTGCTGAGCAACCGGCACGTGACTTAAATTCAGTTAATGGCTGTCCTCCTTTCTCCTGATTGGTTGAGCTCATGTCCTGCCCCTTTTTCCTCACTCACGCCCAAGTTGTTAATGAGCTTTTTTTTTTTTTTTTATTACCAGTTAATCTGATACCATTCAAACACTAGGTGTCTTCTCTGGCAAAGCGATAGAAAACGCTGGATGTCTCTTCTGAAGAAATAAGACCTTCTCCTGAGAAACGATGGTTTTCTCTGAACTGTTGTATTAAAATCTTTTTCAATTATTATTCCAGTACAGTACCTAAGTTCATGTTTATGCATGAGATTTTATGTTCTGTAGCATGTTTAACAAACGATACCAATAGGATAAACTTTATTACAGTTCTCTTCATGTCATTTTACAGTGAAGTTGGAGTGACGTCTCCAAGATGGCGCTGCCCAGAGGGTGACATCGTGAAGTTCTCGGAGTTAAATTGTTTTTGTTCATTTTTATTTGTTTTGTTTGTTCATGTTTTGCACTATGCTCGTCTATGTCCGGTCGACTCTACTACAGCTATAAGATCGGAGTATCTTCGGGCGTGTATAACTAATCAGAGCTAACATGCTATGTTAGGCAGCTCAATGCGAGCCACATCCCAGCTAGCAATAAGCCCAGGCGGGAAGGGCCGAACGCCGACTGCGGTGTTTGGGATTGAAGGGGATGAAGGCTGTGTCGCCGGCTGGTATAATCACCTTATTGGTTGTACTCTCCTTGAGGCATGTTTCACAGAAACACAGTCCTGTAGATCCCTCTGCGCTGCAATCTGAGCATGAAGCTCGTCCATCTTTTACCGCAGGGACTGAACATTTTCAAGCAGTATGGCCGGAAGTGCTAACCAAGCCTCAGAACTCTGTCTGGGCGGTTAGCATTGAGCCCACATAGCATAACTCACGATAGAAGTTGTTGCCTGAAGCTGCTCATAGCTGTAGTAGGGTCGACCGATCATAGATGAGCATAGTGCAAAACATGAACAAATAGAATAAATTAAAATGAACAAAAACAATTTGACTCTGAGTCAAATTATATCACACACAACAATTGAGAGAAACTAATTGGATCCTCAGTATGTTAATGAGATGTTAATTAGAATAATCATGTGATTCTGAAAAATAAAATCATTTTACACACACCATCTTTAAAGGAAATCTTAAAGCAGGATAAAAATCTGATGAAGGGCATGGCATTGTGTCTCTGCAGGCTGGAGGATTGTGGAGGATTGTGGTGTTTCAGGTAAAGGTTGTGATGCTCTGACTTCAGCTTGGAGATCAAACCCATCACACCTCAGAGAACTGGATCTGTCCCGGAATAAACTTGGAGATTCAGGAGTGAAGATGCTCTTTGATCTTAAAGATGATAGTGAGTAAAGATCTTTTCTGTAAATACTGAAATAATAAGTGTAATTATTGAAATTGATTATCATTAGTTTGCAGTAATTTCTCTTTAGTTCCAATAAAGATCAGATTCCCATGTTCAGAATGAACCCAGTTTTATAAAATGTCACTAGATTCTATTTCAGGAGATTTTTCTCTCGATCAGCTTTAATGCTGTTCTCTGATCAGTAAAGTGTGTTTGAATGATGTGGACAAATATAAACAGGAGATGATGTTCCCCTCGGAGCAGAGACGAGTCCATGCTGTAGATCATGAAGGACCACAGTCCAGTTTGTGGTGATTAATTCTAGTGGGTTTTCTTTTCTGTTCAGGGTGTGGTGATCTGTGTGTGATGAAGACTCCTGTGTTCCTGCATTTCCATGCTGGAAAACAGAACATGTTTATAAACACATCATTCATTTAGTTCTAACACATTAAACATACTCGGCGACGTGAGAAGTGTGTTCATCATGCATCAGTCAATCAGACGCCACGCATTTCTACACCCAAATGAAAATTGCCTCTGACCCTTGGATTAAATCTCTGGATCCATCTCATAATAACCCTGAGGGATGATTTGGGCCAGCGGGTGAAAAACCACAGAACTCGAGCCGAACCCAGTCGGTGGAAGAGAGAGCTGGAGAGGAACCATTTCCAAAGATCGGTGACCATCCTCACCTGACAGGATCGGCATCTGAGGAGGTTCTGAAGCCCCGAGGAGGTTCTAACAAGCCCATTTATCACTTTATCCTTTATTTCATTCATGTCCAAGTGATGTTCCACTAAATATCTGCTCTCTTCAATCATTTATTCATCAGATTACTGGAGGAAACAAATTGTTGTATAATATGGTTCTGATTGTTTCTGTGATTTTTCTGTATTTATCTGATGAATGTTTCAGGTTGTAATACAGGGAACCCTCACTTTCCGTGCTTAATTGGGACCGATATCCCCCCACAACTGCCAAATTCTGTGAAGTAGGATTAACTCCCCCTGACTGACATGTGTATGTAATATCAATAAATACATATTCAATGTTATAAGTGCTTATAATAACATTTTACACATTCAAAAATAATGCATAATATGTCAATAAAATATAAATACACACACATACAGGCATGACCGCACACAGATGTGCACCTCACATAAAAATGTAGGTAGTTTTGGTGAGAGGTTTTGGGTTGTTGGGTTTTTTTGTTTTGTTTTTTTGCATAATTGTCCTTGTTTTAACGAACTTTTTCCCCTATACTTCCTTAATTTTTAATTTTCTGATGAATATTTTTTAAAAAGCCGTAATGCACTGAACCGGCATGAATTGAAGTAGAGAAGCAGCCCTGGAGCTGAGCAATAACAATACAGACGATCCCCGACTTACGTTCGGCCGTCCGGAACCAATTAAAAACGTAAGTTGAAAGTGAACGTAAGTTGTTATTGTGATGTATGAGGCTCATACTGTACTATACATCCATAAATACCCTTACTGTATCTCATAAAACACCCCTAAATCAATCATAAACATAACATTGTAAAATAATATAAAATATATCAACATTAATTTCAAATAAGTCACTTTACATGAAACTTAAAACAGTCAATTAACGCTTACAATATGTGAAGCGCTCAATACCGAAAGTAGTGTACTTGCTGTGGGTTATACAGACTTCTGGTCTTTCAAGTGCACAAGGATGCCGTTAAAATTCTACTCACTATCCCCACAATATACTCACGATCCCTCCTCTGTACATGTCCAAACCATCTCAATCTAGCCTCTCTGAATTTGTCTCCAAAACATCTTACATGTGCTGTCCCTCTGATGTGCTCATTCCTGATCCTATCCATCCTCGTTACTCCCAAAGAGAACCTCAACATGTTCATCACTGCTACCTTCAGCTCTGCCTCCTGTCTTTTCCTCAGTGCCACTGTTTTTAAACCAGACAACATCGCTGGCCTCAATACCAACTTGTACACTTTTCCTTTCATTCTCGCCGAAACCTTACTATCACACTGGACACTTTTCTCCAACCAGTCCAACCTGCCTGCACATGTTTCTTCACCTCTTTTTCACACTTTCCATTGTGCTGGATTGTTGAGCCTCAGAACATGAAATCCTCCAACTTCCCTCCTTACTGTCCAAGCTATCATACAAGTCATCATACACCCTCTGTTTGTCTCCCTGTACACGCTATTCGGTCCTCTCTATGTCGCACTTTTTCTGAGCGAACCTCTTCCCTTGTACACACTCCTGCACTTCCTCATTCCACCACCAAGTCTCCTTATCTACTTTCCTTCCAGAGGACACACCAAGTACCTCCTATCTGTGTCCTGATGACATTTATTGTGATTGTCCAGTCATCTGGAAGCACTTTTTGACCACCCAAAGCCTGTTTCAACTCCTGCTTGAAGACAGCACGACCCTCTTCCTTTCTCAACTTCCACCACTTTGTCTTCTGCTCTGCCTTTGCCTTCTTCACCTCCTGCACCATCAGCGTCATCCTGCATACCACCATCGTACGCTGTTTGGCAACAATCTCACCCACTACGACTTTGCATTTTCTTTGCAAATGCATTCTCTTCCGGTAATATTCGCAGAGGTCCTGAACCTAGTCCAAAACGCAACATCATCAGCCTCCAGCTGGTCAGGATGGCCGAGTGGTCGAAAGTGCTGCGTTAATGTTGCAGTCTCTCATGGAGGTGTGGGTTCAACTCCCACTTCTGACATTCTTTGCTTGACCTTGTGAGATCTGTGGTTCAGATGCTAATCACATACTCAATTGGCTGTGGTTTCCTCAAAATGAGACCAGGTGGTGGTTCAGGTTCTCCCCATGTACGACTGCACTTCCTTGGAATTTTGGAAATCTCAATCCTGAGCATGACCTTCACTGAAGAACTGAAGTCCAACAGAGCAGGCTCATGTGTTGGAATCATATCATTGAGCGTGCCAGGTTGACTGTCAAAAGAGGTGGTCAGTGCAGTGTGTGCAGTGCCTTGACCTGATTTTCCCAAAACTGCTTGACTGTCGACCAACATGATTACCTTTTGTTGCGTTGTTCACTGAAAAAATCAGTCTGAGCACGACCTTCACTGAAGAAGTGAAGTCAAACAAAGCAGGCTCAGAGAATGGAACAAAATCATTGAGCATGCCGAGTTGAAGGGAAAAGAAGTGGTCAGTGCAGTTGATTCCGTGACACAAGCAAGTGTCTTGCACTGATTTTACAAAACCTGATTCGACTGTGGAACAACATGTTGACCATTGGTTGCATGGGTCACTGAAAACCTGAAATTGGTGCCAAGGAAAGTGTGTTGACGAGTTTGACAAACGTGACAGCAAGCTCTCTGGTCGTTTTGGCCGACGGCGATGGATGAGAACTCCATTTCGGTTTCCCCGCACAGATTCGAGTCCTGCCGATTACGTATGATTTGGTCAACTCCGCATCGTGTGCGAATCTGCCTCCATGTCCTTTGACCATGAGTCGAATCCAGACAATTTTCGGAAATGCATTTTCTGCCAGTCAGAGTTGCGGGTGTCCTGAGCCTAGTTCAAGACACAACATCTTCTGCGGCAAGATTGTCAGGATGGCCGAGCGGTCGAAGGCGCTGCGTTAAGGTCGCAGTCTCTCATGGAGGCGTGGGTTCAAATCCCACTTCTGACATTCTTTGCTTGACCTTGTGAGATCTGTGGTTCAGATGCTGATCACATACTCAATCGGCTGTGGTTTCCTCAAAATGAGACCAGCTGGTGGTTCAGGTTCTCCCCATGTCCGATTGCACAAGTCATTAATCGCACTTCCTTGGAATTTTGGAAATCTCAATCCTGAGCATGACCTTCACTGAAGAACTGAAGTCCAACAGAGCAGGCTCATGTGTTGGAATCATATCATTGAGCGTGCCAGGTTGACTGTCAAAAGAGGTGGTCAGTGCAGTGTGTGCAGTGCCTTGACCTGATTTTCCCAAAACTGGAAATTATGGAACCAGATAGAAGTAACTCATTATCACTTGGTAACATTTGTCAATGCCACTAATTTGGCTATAGAAGGAGTAAGACAAGAATTAACCGCCCTCAGATTAACCACTGTGCAAAATAGAATGGTTCTCGACATTTTATTAGCCAAAGAGGGAGGGGTCTGCGCCGTCGTAGGAGATCAATGTTACACCTACGTCCCAGCTAACGATGAAGAACACGGTCTAATCGCGACCCAAATTGCCCAAACTGCGTTCGTCTCCTCCCTGATGGTCTAGTGGCTAGGACTCGGCGCTCTCACCGCCGCGTGATCACATACTCAATCGGCTGTGGTTTCCTCAAAATGAGACCAGCTGGTGGTTCAGGTTCTCCCCATGTCCGATTGCACAAGTCATTGATCGCACTGTCTTGGACTTTTGGCAGTCTCAATCCTGAGCATGACCTTCACTGAACAACTGAAGTCCAACAGAAAAGGGTCATGTGTTGGAATCAGATCATTCTGCATGCCAGGTTGAATGTCAAAGGAGGTGGTCAGTGCAGTGCCTTGACCTGATTTTACAAGAACTGTTTGACTGGGGACTTACCTTTTGTTGCTTTGTTCACTGAAAAATCAGTCTGAGCTTTTTTTTTTCTGAGAACTGTGTCTCGATGCAACCGTTCAACTGCTCCTCTTACTGAAAAAAAAGGGTTTCAAGGTCTCCAAGCCCAAGTTACAGTTCTGTCTCCCCACTGTGATATATCTGGGCTACGAACTCTCTCACAGGATAAAACGCCTTACTCAGGATCGCGTCAAGATCATAGTGGACACTCAGAAGCCTGACACTAAACAAGCCCTCCTGGCTTTCCTGGGCCTCATTAACTACTGCCGACAATGGATCCCAGACTGTTCCTTTTATGACAAACGTTTACGCTCTGCCGTGGCTCACACTGACCCTCTCTACCAACCCTTGGTCTGGACTGAAGACATGCTGGACGCATTCAAAGCTCTGAAGTCGGCCCTATGCTCCGCGCCGGCTCTCAGGCTCCCGGATTACAACAAACCCTTTCATCTCTATGTCGCTCACCAGGCCGGCACGGCTTCTGGAGTCTTGGCGCAGGACCACGGGGGGGGGACTTAGGCCTTGTGCTTAACTCTCTAAAACTCTAGATACTGTGGCTCAGGGTTTACCTGCCTGTCTCCGCGCTGCCAGTGCGGTGTTAGTTCTCGAAGCAGAAAAATTAGTGCTCTCCCATCCACTCGTTTTACACACCAGCCATCAGGTTAGGCATATCCTTAATACTCTGTCTACACAACACATGTCTTCTCAACGTCGCTCAGGTTACGAGGCCATCCTTTGTGCTACTGATAATCTAATCATCTCTTGTTCCTCTTCCCTAGATAACGTGGCCCAGGCCCTACAGCGCCTGCTTAATGCTCAAGATGACTGCGAACCGTTGGAACATGACTGCATGGACACTATTGTCCATGACACCAGTATTAGGTCCGACTTATTATCCACGCCTCTCTCGACAGGTCTCTCCCTGTTTGTAGATGGGTCATGCTCGAAACCCTCCGACGGAGTGTTCCTCTGCGGCTACGCGGTATGTTCCTTACCGGACCAAGTTTTGGAAGCGTGCTCGCTCACCTTTAATTCCGCTCAAGTAGCGGAGTTATATGCACTCTCGCTTCCGACCAGGACGTTACTATATACACTGACTCTCGTTACGCTTTCGGGGTGGCGCATGATTTCGGCCGTATCTGGCAATCTCGTGGTTTCATTTCTGCTGACGGTAAGCTCATTTCACATTCGACTTTGGTCCAGGACCTTATTGTGTCCTGCAATCGCCCGCTCCGTTTAGCGATCGTGAAAACCCACGGTCATTCCTCTGACCACACTGATGAGGCACGGGGTAACTCTTTGGCTGACCGCGCGGCTAAACAGGCTGCCTCGCTCGGCTCCATGCCGCCGTTCCTCCAGCCCGCGCTGGTGTCGACTTCACACATGCTTAGCGCCCTACTCCCTGACTTGGATCTGAAATCACTTCAGTCCTCGGCATCCACAGAAGACACTGATTTTTGGTCCTCGCAGGGCCCTCAGCCCTCGGGTGACGGCATTCTACTCGATTCGACCGGTCGTTTATGCCTGTCCACGCACTGTCTTTCTTTCCTCGTCCGCGAGTTTCACGGGCCTACACATCGCGGTCGAAGAGGGGTGGTGACAGATATGGAAAAAGATTTTTGTATCCGACAACTAGCCTCTACGGTGCACAGCATTCTGGAAAAATGCCTGATTTGTGCACAGAACAATGTGTCCAAACCACATGCATCACATCAGCATCTGCCGAAACCAGATACTCCCTTTCAGGAGTGGCAGATAGATTTTACTCACATGCCCCGGCAGGGCCCCTTTAAATATCTATTGGTTATCGTGGATAAATTTTCCCGGTGGGTCGAAGCTTTCCCATGTGGGAACGAAAACGCCCGAGTAGTGGTTCAAAAGTTATCACAGGAAATTATTCCCAGATATGGCCTCCCGTTGGGTATTGATTCGGACAAAGGCACACCATTCACCTCAAAAGTCACTCAACTGTTGGCCCAAGAGCTAAAGATCAATTGGCGTTTCCATGTCCCATATCACCCTCAGTCCTCCGGAATCGTGGAACGAACAAACAGAACCATTAAAGGGAAATTACGAAAAGCAATGCACGCCACCGGATCCAATGAGAGGCTTAGGGACTGTTTCCAGACCACAGACTGGAGCATGCTCTGTCACTCCTTTGGTGATGACGTCGACGGCCTCACACACTGTATCACTGATTACATGAACTTCTGCGTGGACAGCACCGTGCCAACACGGAGAGTACGGTGCTTCTCCAACAATCACCCGTGGTCCAGCGTGAGCTCCAGTGGAGGATCAGGAGGGCAAAGAAGGACTATGGGAAGAAGCTGGAGGAGAAGCTGGCTCAGAACAACGTGCGGGACGTCTGGAGAGGACTAAAAACCATGTCTGGATTTGGGCAGGGTGTCAGAGGGACAGCTGATGGTGACCAGCGTTGGGCGGATGAACTAAACTGTTACTTCAACAGGTTTGATTCTCCCCCTCCCCCTCTGCCCCCCTCCCGTTCCCCCTCTCTTCACACATCTCCAGACCAGCAGACACCTCCCCCCTCCCCAGGCCAACTTCACTTGACTGCTACAGCCCGACAGACACATCCCCCTCCCTCTGCAGCCCACCCCAGCCCCCCCTCTCCCTCACATCAGACCAGATGAGGAGACAGCTGAGGCGACTAAATCAGAAGAAATCTGAAGGACCAGATGGCATCAGCCCCAGGCTGCTGAGGACCTGCGCAGACCAGCTCTGTGAGGTACTATGCTACCTGTACAACCTGAGCCTCAGCCTGGAGAAGGTTCCCGTCCTGTGGAAGACCTCCTGTGTGGTTCCGGTTCCCAAAACAGCACAAAGCGAAGGAACCGGCCCACTACAGACCTGTTGCCCTGACCTCCCACCTTATGAAGACCATGGAAAGGCTCCTCCTCATACACCTCCGCTCTATGGTGAGCCCCACCCTAGATCCGCTGCAGTTTGCCTACAGGCCCAACATCGGAGTAGAAGACGCCGTCAACTACCTTCTGCAGCGGGCACTCACCCACCTGGAGATCGCTGGCAGCGCTGTGAGGGTCATGTTCTTTGACTTCTCCAGCGCCTTCAACACCATCAGGCCAGCGCTTCTGCGGGGAAAGATGGAGGACGTAGGAATGGACGGGCATCTTGCTGCCTGGATCACTGACTACCTTACTAACCGTCCACAGTACGTGCGGCTACGCGGCTGTAAGTCAAAGGTGGCAGTCTGCAGCACGGGGGCACCGCAGGGCACCGTCCTCTCACCCTTCCTTTTCAGCATTTATACCTCGGACTTTAGCTATAGCACAGACAGCTGCCACCTCCAGAAGTTTTCGGACGACTCCGCCATCGTGGGCCGTGTGTCAGAGGGGAACGAGCTGGAGTACCGGTCGGTCATCGTTGACTTCATGGACTGGTGTGAGCGCAACCACTTGTGCTTGAACACCAGGAAGACGAAGGAGATGGTGGTCGACTTCAGAAGAGGCACACTAACACACACACACACACACACACAATCACTAGTGAACGTCCAGGGACAGGACATTGAGATAGTGAACAGTTTCAAATACCTGGGCGTTCACCTGAACAATAAACTGGACTGGTCCCACAACACCAACACCCTGTACAAGAAGGGCCAGAGTCGCCTCCACCTTCTGAGGAGACTCAGGTCCTTCGGAGTATGCAGACCTCTGCTCAGGACATTTTATGACTCTGTGGTAGCCTCTGCAATCCTCTACGCTGCCATCTGCTGGGCCCCGGGCAGCACAGAGCGGGACAGAAAAAGACTAAACAAGCTGGTCAGGAGGGCCAGCTCTGTCCTCGGCTGCCCACTGGACTCTGTGGAGGAGGTGAGTGAGAGGAGGATGGTAGCAAAGCTCACATCCATCATGAACAACAGCTCTCACCCACTTCACCAGACTGTAGAGAAGCTGAGTAGCTCCTTCAGTGGACGACTGAGACATCCTCAGTGCAGGAAGGAGCGCTACCGCAGGTCGTTCATTCCCACCGCTGTCAGACTGTACAACGCCACTCTGTAACTGTCTGTGAAAATACCGGTTATGTGCAATAAAAACCCCGTGCACTTTAATCAACCACATCTACCCCACTGACTGTGAACATCAACCCATCTACTCTGCACTCAGATACATTACACTTTAATATAGGCCAGTCTATAAAGTCGTTCCCTTCTTTTCTTTTATTGTTTATTAATTTATACTATTTATGTATATATTTATTTACTTATATAATATATATGTATGTGTGTATGTTTGTATATGTATCTATTTTTGCACCCCCTACTGATGGTACCTCAAGAGCCTGTAACAGTGAATTTCTCCATTGTGAGATTAATAAAGCTGTATCTTATCTTATCCAGGAATTGGGTTTCGGTGCTGCCTGTGGTCCTAGCGGATCTGCGGATGACCTCGCAGGTGGCCTTAGGGAATCTATCCCCTTACGAAGTGGTAATGGGGAGACCCTTTCCCGCGCCTTGGAGGAAGGGAAAACAGGCTTTGGGGACGGAAGATTTAGATATACACATGAGCGAGTATGCCGTGGGCCTTGTTAAGGTCCTAAATGACTATTGGGAACGCACTAATCAGAATACTTCGGTCCCGGCCGATGCAAGCACTCATGACTTCAAGGTAGGAGACAAGGTGCTGGTCAAGAAATTTGCGAAACTAAATTCCTCTTTGGGAGACACTCCTTACAGTGAGCCCACGGAGATACTCGCTGTTACTCGTACCGCCCGTACTATCTGACCTCTTTCCACAGTGGACCCATGCTACCAGACTGAAGAAAAGCCCACAATGAAGTATTATTTGTATTGTGTGACTATGATGTTGTCCATTTTTATTACCTCTGTTCCAGGTCCGAGATATATATCACTTAAGAGGGGAAGAGCACCTCCCAACGGATCAGACCTGACATAGACTTATAAGTATCACACCTTTTAACATCGCTCACTGGGTATAGCCCTTTTTCCATGCCAAAATAACACTAAGGACGGGGAATGTGCGTTAACGCCTTACGGACAGCACTTAAAATAAAGGATCGCTCAACTGCAGTAGTCTTGGCACTTAAACCATTCCTGCCCCCTGAATATAACTTCACCTTTTGTTTTAAGGGTACAGGTAACATCCCTCTGGGACAAATCGCCACCAATCACTGCGCGTCCACTTATATGGCATACTCTCGCAACGGGTCCTGTTCTTATAAAAATTGCTCCGTCCTACACCCGGGACCACTTGGGACTGTCCCCCATAGTACCGACTGGTATTGGGTTTGTGGTAAGCAGGTGTACATATATTTGCCAGTACACTGGCAGGGTGTGTGTGCCTTAGCTAGGTTCAAAAGCCCACTTACCATTGTTACCGACGACCCGTGGGGGGCCAATCATCACACCGACACAGGGACAAGGGTCCGGCGTGTTAGACGCAGTACTGATACTTTTCCGCCACCAGAACACCGACTGAACAGTAAGTGGAACAAATTTTGGGAAAGCATGTTTCCGCAGTATGGGGTAACTCAATTATGGAACCAGATAGAAGTAACTCATTATCGCTTGGTAACATTTGTCAATGCCACTAATTTGGCTATAGAAGGAGTAAGACAAGAATTAACCGCCCTCAGATTAACCACTGTGCAAAATAGAATGGTTCTCGACATTTTATTAGCCAAAGAGGGAGGGTCTGCGCCGTCGTAGATCAATGTTGCACCTACGTCCCAGCTAACGATGAAGAACACGGTCTAATCGCGACCCAAATTGCCGAAATGAAGAAAGTAGCCGCAGATTTGCATCTGGATGAGGTTTCGGAACACGGATGGGGCTGGAGTATGTTTCACTTGCTTTTCGGATGGCTGACGCCTTATGTTGCTATGATTGTTCCTGTATGTGTATGTTTGTTGTTGGTTTGCGTGTTCGGACCCTGTATTTTCAGGTGCCTAATGGATCGTATTTGGACCCTGGCTAGCTCCTTCAGCGAACCCAGATACACCCGGCTGCCTATCCGAGAGGATGACATCTATCGGGCCATGTCACGTGTGTAGAGCTTGACTAGGCTGGAAGGATGTTACGAGGATCCCGAGATAGTGGGCGAAGGGCGATGGGGCTCAGCCCGCCCTTCAAGCACCGGTCCCGGTCAACCACGGTCCTCCGATGTCCCTAGATCCTGTCAGCTTGCACGCCAACACCACTTTATCTAATATCAAGAAAAGACTCTGTTCATGTTGTTATACTCTTTGTAATAGTATAAAAGAGGGGAAACTGTAAGAATTTTGATGTAATTGTGCCCCTGGGTTTGTACATGCGCGGCCTCGGATCATGGGTGACTGACGTTTAACCCAGCCCAACAATGCATGCTCGTATAAGAACTAGTATTTTTTCATTGTCTCTGTACATCCATTGAACTTTAGTAACCTCATGTTTCAGTATGAGTCTTACCTCTAAGCAGTAGAAAAAAAAACCCTTTTTATGGCAATGTGAGGCCATGTGAAAGATCCTGTGGGAGTAGAAGGAATGTAGATAATGAAACCTGAAACTGTCCAAGGACAGTTGCAGGGTGATAAAGAAGTCCATGCTTACTCGCCTAATGTTAACTCTTACTGGGTGTTAACCACATTGCCTCTTCCTACTCTGTGTTCATTTATAAATAACCCCCGCTCACATTGTACGATGAGCTTCTGATGAATAAACCAGACTGATTTCACTCGTGTGGTTCGTTGTCTGTTGCTCCCGGAGCGCTCTCAGACGTTGAGATACAGGAATCAAGATCGTGCAGGTTTCCATCAGAGCTTCTTCTGAGAGAGTTCTTACAACGACCTTCACTGAAGAAGTGAAGTCAACCAAAGCAGGCTCAGAGAATGGAACAAAATCATTGAGCATGCCGAGTTGAAGGGAAAAGAAGTGGTCAGTGCAGTGTCTTCCGTTACTCACTCAAGTGGTCTGCACTGATTTTTCCAAAACCTGATGAGACTGTGAAACAACGTGATGACCATTGGTTTCTTGGTTCACTGAATCCCTGAGATTGGTGCTCTGGAAATGTGAAGGAAAGTGTGACAAAGACTGTTTATTCATTTGACCAATCTCACAGCAAGCTTGCGGGTAGTAGTGGCCGAGTGGTTCAGGCGATGGACGAGAAAGCCATCGGGGTTTCCCCGCGCAGGTTCAAGTCCTGCCGATTACGAGTGATTTTGACAACTTTGCTTGCTAAACTTTGCCCATGTCCTTTGACCATGAGCTGAATTCAAATAATTTTCCAAATGCATTTTCTTCTGGTAATATTCGCAGAGGTCCTTAACCCAGTCCAAGACGCAATGTCTTCAGCCTCCAGCTGGTCAGGATGGCCGAGCGGTCTAAGGCGCTGCGTTCAGGTCGCAGTCTCTCATTGAAGACCAGATGTTCACGATCCGACTCTGCCACGTTTCGCGAAAATCCAAACCAACGAAACCCCACGTTTACAATGTCCATTGGTCCTCTTGTTCAGCCTTGCAGTGCTGTCAGCTCATCAAGGTGAACAGACACCCAGCCGTGAAAATCATTCTGTCTGCAACCTTTCCTTCAAGCACTGGACATATCAAGATTCAAGTAAGTGAAATGCCTTTTCCATTTTCTTACCCTTTCCTATCTCGTCGAAAAATTCGTAATTTTGACCAGAAGTCAGAAAGGGAATGAATAGTCTCTGTATGCTGCCTTTGAAGCTCTTTCTGAAGCGTTATTCCAAATGCTCTGTGCAAGGTATTTCTTGAAAACATTTGCCCTTGTATTTATTTTCCGATTTTGTTTGTTTGCCTAAATAGCCGCGCTGTGCACATCGGGCAGAATCGGTTTTGGAATGTTCTGTGGAAAATTACAGGAAAACTGCTTGGATCACCTGGAGTTTTACTGAGGATGCTTAAGCAGGAAAACCTGTAATTGGTCTCGTACTTGTTGTTTGTGTTTGCTTCGATTGTGTGGGAAGAGATGGAGAAATCATGCTCTGGTCTTTCAACGACACGAACAGGGGCATTTTGTCCAACAGGACGGCGTGCAGCCAGTCAAGGATGTCAGCAGCTCGACGCTCCAGTGGCTCGTCCAGTCAAATGACAAGGCGCACGGCAGGGAGAGGAGCACGACTTCATGAGGGCTTTCCCTGGTGGTCTAGTTGCTAGGATTCGGCGCTTTCACCGCCGCGGGCCGGGATCGACTCGGTCAGGGAAGGTTTTGTTTTTGTGAACGTTTCAATCCCACTGCGGTACAAAAAGATGCCTGCTTCGGAGCAGGATCTCTCCTTTGAGCCCTTCTCAAACCAGCCACCTCAGGATGGAAGACACAGAGGGGGTGTTTTGCCCAACAGGACGTCTTGCAGACTGGAAAGGATCTCGTCAGGTCAACACGCCTGTGGCCCATGTCGTCAATGCGCACAGCCTCTAGAATACCCAAACTGCGTTCGTCTCCTCCCTGATGGTCTAGTGGCTAGGACTCGGCGCTCTCACCGCCGCGTGATCACATACTCAATCGGCTGTGGTTTCCTCAAAATGAGACCAGCTGGTGGTTCAGGTTCTCCCCATGTACGATTGCACAAGTCATTGATCGCACTGTCTTGGACTTTTGGAAATCTCAATCCTGAGCATGACCTTCACTGAAGAACTGAAGTCCAACAGAAAAGGGTCATGTGTTGGAATCAGATCATTCTGCATGCCAGGTTGAATGTCAAAGGAGGTGGTCAGTGCAGTGCCTTGACCTGATTTTACAAGAACTGTTTGACTGGGGACTTACCTTTTGTTGCTTTGTTCACTGAAAAATCAGTCTGAGCACGACCTTCACTGAAGAAGTGAAGTCAACCAAAGCAGGCTCAGAGAATGGAACAAAATCATTGAGCATGCCGAGTTGAAGGGAAAAGAAGTGGTCAGTGCAGTGTCTTCCGTTACTCACTCAAGTGGTTTGCACTGATTTTTCCAAAACCTGATGAGACTGTGAAACAACGTGATGACCATTGGTTTCTTGGTTCACTGAATCCCTGAGATTGGTGCTCTGGAAATGTGAAGGAATGTGTGACAAAGAGTGTTTATTCATTTGACCAATCTCATAGCGAGCTTGCGGGTAGTCGTGGCCGAGTGGTTAAGGCGATGGACTAGAAATCCATTGGGGTTTCCCCGCGCAGGTTCAAGTCCTGCCGATTACGGGTGATTTTGACAAATTTGCTTGCTAAACTTTTCCCATGTCCTTTGACCATGAGCTGAATTCAAATCATATTCCAAATGCATATTCTTCTGGTCATAATAGCAGAGGTCCTTAACCTAGTCCAAGACGCAACGTCTTCAGGCTCCAGCCAGTCAGGATGGCCGAGCGGTCTAAGGCGCTGCGTTCAGGTCGCAGTCTCTCATTGAGGCGTGGGTTCAAATCCCACTTCTGACATTCTTTGATTGATATTTTGAGACTTGTGGTGAAAACGCTGGTCAAATACTTAATCTGCTGTGCTTTTCACAAAATGAGACCGACTTGTGTTTCAGGTGCTCCCATGTCCAATTGCACAGGTCATAAATCGCACTTCCTTGGAATTTTGGAAATCTCAATCCTGAGCATGACCTTCACTGAAGAACTGAAGTCCAACAGAGCAGGCTCATGTGTCGGAATCATATCATTGAGCGTGCCAGGTTGACTGTCAAAAGAGGTGGTCAGTGCAGTGTGTGCAGTGCCTTGACCTGATTTTCCCAAAACTGCTTGACTGTCGACCAACATGATTACCTTTTGTTGCGTTGTTCACTGAAAAAATCAGTCTGAGCACGACCTTCACTGAAGAAGTGAAGTCAAACAATGCAGGCTCAGAGAATGGAACAAAATCATTGAGCATGCCGAGTTGAAGGGAAAAGAAGTGGTCAGTGCAGTTGATTCCGTGACACAAGCAAGTGTCTTGCACTGATTTTACAAAACCTGATTCGACTGTGGAACAACATGTTGACCATTGGTTGCATGGGTCACTGAAAACCTGAAATTGGTGCCAAGGAAAGTGTGTTGACGAGTTTGACAAACGTGACAGCAAGCTCTCTGGTCGTTTTGGCCGACGGCGATGGATGAGAACTCCATTTCGGTTTCCCCGCACAGATTCGAGTCCTGCCGATTACGTATGATTTGGTCAACTCCGCATCGTGTGCGAATCTGCCTCCATGTCCTTTGACCATGAGTCGAATCCAGACAATTTTCGGAAATGCATTTTCTGCCAGTCAGAGTTGCGGGTGTCCTGAGCCTAGTTCAAGACACAACATCTTCTGCGGCAAGATTGTCAGGATGGCCGAGCGGTCGAAGGCGCTGCGTTAAGGTCGCAGTCTCTCATGGAGGCGTGGGTTCAAATCCCACTTCTGACATTCTTTGCTTGACCTTGTGAGATCTGTGGTTCAGATGCTGATCACATACTCAATCGGCTGTGGTTTCCTCAAAATGAGACCAGCTGGTGGTTCAGGTTCTCCCCATGTACGATTGCACAAGTCATTGATCGCACTGTCTTGGACTTTTGGAAATCTCAATCCTGAGCATGACCTTCACTGAAGAACTGAAGTCCAACAGAAAAGGGTCATGTGTTGGAATCAGATCATTCTGCATGCCAGGTTGAATGTCAAAGGAGGTGGTCAGCGCAGTGCCTTGACCTGATTTTACAAGAACTGTTTGACTGGGGACTTACCTTTTGTTGCTTTGTTCACTGAAAAATCAGTCTGAGCTTTTTTTTTTCTGAGAACTGTGTCTCGATGCAACCGTTCAACTGCTCCTCTTACTGAAAAAAAAGGGTTTCAAGGTCTCCAAGCCCAAGTTACAGTTCTGTCTCCCCACTGTGATATATCTGGGCTACGAACTCTCTCACAGGATAAAACGCCTTACTCAGGATCGCGTCAAGATCATAGTGGACACTCAGAAGCCTGACACTAAACAAGCCCTCCTGGCTTTCCTGGGCCTCATTAACTACTGCCGACAATGGATCCCAGACTGTTCCTTTTATGACAAACGTTTACGCTCTGCCGTGGCTCACACTGACCCTCTCTACCAACCCTTGGTCTGGACTGAAGACATGCTGGACGCATTCAAAGCTCTGAAGTCGGCCCTATGCTCCGCGCCGGCTCTCAGGCTCCCGGATTACAACAAACCCTTTCATCTCTATGTCGCTCACCAGGCCGGCACGGCTTCTGGAGTCTTGGCGCAGGACCACGGGGGGGGGGACTTAGGCCTTGTGCTTAACTCTCTAAAACTCTAGATACTGTGGCTCAGGGTTTACCTGCCTGTCTCCGCGCTGTCGCTGCCAGTGCGGTGTTAGTTCTCGAAGCAGAAAAATTAGTGCTCTCCCATCCACTCGTTTTACACACCAGCCATCAGGTTAGGCATATCCTTAATACTCTGTCTACACAACACATGTCTTCTCAACGTCGTTCAGGTTACGAGGCCATCCTTTGTGCTACTGATAATCTAATCATCTCTTGTTCCTCTTCCCTAGATAACGTGGCCCAGGCCCTACAGCGCCTGCTTAATGCTCAAGATGACTGCGAACCGTTGGAACATGACTGCATGGACACTATTGTCCATGACACCAGTATTAGGTCCGACTTATTATCCACGCCTCTCTCGACAGGTCTCTCCCTGTTTGTAGATGGGTCATGCTCGAAACCCTCCGACGGAGTGTTCCTCTGCGGCTACGCGGTATGTTCCTTACCGGACCAAGTTTTGGAAGCGTGCTCGCTCACCTTTAATTCCGCTCAAGTAGCGGAGTTATATGCACTCTCGCTTCCGACCAGGACGTTACTATATACACTGACTCTCGTTACGCTTTCGGGGTAGCGCATGATTTCGGCCGTATCTGGCAATCTCGTGGTTTCACTTCTGCTGACGTTAAGCTCATTTCACATTCGACTTTGGTCCAGGACCTTATTGTGTCCTGCAATCTCCCGCTCCGTTTAGCGATCGTGAAAACCCACGGTCATTCCTCTGACCACACTGATGAGGCACGGGGTAACTCTTTGGCTGACCGCGCGGCTAAACAGGCTGCCTCGCTCGGCTCCATGCCGCCGTTCCTCCAGCCCGCGCTGGTGTCGACTTCACACATGCTTAGCGCCCTACTCCCTGACTTGGATCTGAAATCACTTCAGTCCTCGGCATCCACAGAAGACACTGATCTTTGGTCCTCGCAGGGCCCTCAGCCCTCGGGTGACGGCATTCTACTCGATTCGACCGGTCGTTTATGCCTGTCCACGCACTGTCTTTCTTTCCTCGTCCGCGAGTTTCACGGGCCTACACATCGCGGTCGAAGAGGGGTGGTGACAGATATGGAAAAAGATTTTTGTATCCCGACAACTAGCCTCTACGGTGCACAGCATTCTGGAAAAATGCCTGATTTGTGCACAGAACAATGTGTCCAAACCACATGCATCACATCAGCATCTGCGAAACCAGATACTCCCTTTCAGGAGTGGCAGATAGATTTTACTCACATGCCCCGGCAGGGCCCCTTTAAATATCTATTGGTTATCGTGGATAAATTTTCCCGGTGGGTCGAAGCTTTCCCATGTGGGAACGAAAACGCCCGAGTAGTGGTTCAAAAGTTATCACAGGAAATTATTCCCAGATATGGCCTCCCGTTGGGTATTGATTCGGACAAAGGCACACCATTCACCTCAAAAGTCACTCAACTGTTGGCCCAAGAGCTAAAGATCAATTGGCGTTTCCATGTCCCATATCACCCTCAGTCCTCCGGAATCGTGGAACGAACAAACAGAACCATTAAAGGGAAATTACGAAAAGCAATGCACGCCACGGATCAATGAGAGGCTTAGGGACTGTTTCCAGACCACAGACTGGAGCATGCTCTGTCACTCCTTTGGTGATGACGTCGACGGCCTCACACACTGTAACACTGATTACATGAACTTCTGCGCGGACAGCACCGTGCCAACACAGAGAGTACGGTGCTTCTCCAACAATCACCCGTGGTCCAGCGTGAGCTCCAGTGGAGGATCAGGAGGGCAAAGAAGGACTATGGGAAGAAGCTGGAGGAGAAGCTGGCTCAGAACAACGTGCGGGACGTCTGGAGAGGACTAAAAACCATGTCTGGATTTGGGCAGGGTGTCAGAGGGACAGCTGATGGTGACCAGCGTTGGGCAGATGAACTAAACTGTTACTTCAACAGGTTTGATTCTCCCCCTCCCCCTCTGCCCCCCTCCCCGTCCCCCCCCCTCTCTTCACACGTCTCCAGACCAGCAGACACCTCCCCCCTCCCCAGGCCAACTTCACTTGACTGCTACAGCCCGACAGACACATCCCCCTCCCTCTGCAGCCCACCCCAGCCCCCCCTCTCCCTCACATCAGACCAGATGAGGAGACAGCTGAGGCGACTAAATCAGAAGAAATCTGAAGGACCAGATGGCATCAGCCCCAGGCTGCTGAGGACCTGCGCAGACCAGCTCTGTGAGGTACTATGCTACCTGTACAACCTGAGCCTCAGCCTGGAGAAGGTTCCCGTCCTGTGGAAGACCTCCTGTGTGGTTCCGGTTCCCAAAACAGCACAAAGCGAAGGAACCGGCCCACTACAGACCTGTTGCCCTGACCTCCCACCTTATGAAGACCATGGAAAGGCTCCTCCTCATACACCTCCGCTCTATGGTGAGCCCCACCTAGATCCGCTGCAGTTTGCCTACAGGCCCAACATCGGAGTAGAAGACGCCGTCAACTACCTTCTGCAGCGGGCACTCACCCACCTGGAGATCGCTGGCAGCGCTGTGAGGGTCATGTTCTTTGACTTCTCCAGCGCCTTCAACACCATCAGGCCAGCGCTTCTGCGGGAAAGATGGAGGGCGTGGGAATGGACGGGCATCTTGCTGCCTGGATCACTGACTACCTTACTAACCGTCCACAATGCGTGCGGCTCTGCGGCTGTAAGTCAAAGGTGGCAGTCTGCAGCACGGGGGCACCGCAGGGCACCGTCCTCTCACCCTTCCTTTTCAGCATTTATACCTCGGACTTTAGCTATAGCACAGACAGCTGCCACCTCCAGAAGTTTTCGGACGACTCCGCCATCGTGGGCCGTGTGTCAGAGGGGAACGAGCTGGAGTACCGGTCGGTCATCGTTGACTTCATGGACTGGTGTGAGCGCAACCACTTGTGCTTGAACACCAGGAAGACGAAGGAGATGGTGGTCGACTTCAGAAGAGGCACACTAACACACACACACACACACACACACAATCACTAGTGAACGTCCAGGGACAGGACATTGAGATAGTGAACAGTTTCAAATACCTGGGCGTTCACCTGAACAATAAACTGGACTGGTCCCACAACACCAACGCCCTGTACAAGAAGGGCCAGAGTCGCCTCCACCTTCTGAGGAGACTCAGGTCCTTCGGAGTATGCAGACCTCTGCTCAGGACATTTTATGACTCTGTGGTAGCCTCTGCAATCCTCTACGCTGCCATCTGCTGGGCCCCGGGCAGCACAGAGCGGGACAGAAAAAGACTAAACAAGCTGGTCAGGAGGGCCAGCTCTGTCCTCGGCTGCCCACTGGACTCTGTGGAGGAGGTGAGTGAGAGGAGGATGGTAGCAAAGCTCACATCCATCATGAACAACAGCTCTCACCCACTTCACCAGACTGTAGAGAAGCTGAGTAGCTCCTTCAGTGGATGACTGAGACATCCTCAGTGCAGGAAGGAGCGCTACCGCAGGTCGTTCATTCCCACCGCTGTCAGACTGTACAACGCCACTCTGTAACTGTCTGTGAAAATACCGGTTATGTGCAATAAAAACCCCGTGCACTTTAATCAACCACATCTACCCCACTGACTGTGAACATCAACCCATCTACTCTGCACTCAGATACATTACACTTTAATATAGGCCAGTCTATAAAGTCGTTCCCTTCTTTTCTTTTATTGTTTATTAATTTATACTATTTATGTATATATTTATTTACTTATATAATATATATGTATGTGTGTATGTTTGTATATGTATCTGTTTTTGCTTGCCCGGCTGATGGTACCTCAAGAGCCTGTAACAGTGAATTTCTCCATTGTGAGATTAATAAAGCTGTATCTTATCTTATCCAGGAATTGGGTTTCGGTGCTGCCTGTGGTCCTAGCGGATCTGCGGATGACCTACGCAGGTGGCCTTAGGGAATCTATCCCCTTACGAAGTGGTAATGGGAGACCCTTTCCGCGCCTTGGAGGAAGGAAAACAGGCTTTGGGGACGGAAGATTTAGATATACACATGAGCGAGTATGCCGTGGGCCTTGTTAAGGTCCTAAATGACTATTGGGAACGCACTAATCAGAATACTTCGGTCCCGGCCGATGCAAGCACTCATGACTTCAAGGTAGGAGACAAGGTGCTGGTCAAGAAATTTGCGAAACTAAATTCCTCTTTGGGAGACACTCCTTACAGTGAGCCCACGGAGATACTCGCTGTTACTCGTACCGCCGTACTATCTGACCTCTTTCCACAGTGGATCCATGCTACCAGACTGAAGAAAAGCCCACAATGAAGTATTATTTGTATTGTGTGACTATGATGTTGTCCATTTTTATTACCTCTGTTCCAGGTCCGGAGATATATATCACTTAAGAGGGGAAGAGCACCTCCCAACGGATCAGACCTGACATAGACTTATAAGTATCACACCTTTTAACATCGCTCACTGGGTATAGCCCTTTTTCCATGCCAAAATAACACTAAGGACGGGGAATGTGCGTTAACGCCCTACGGACAGCACTTAAAATAAAGGATCGCTCAACTGCAGTAGTCTTGGCACTTAAACCATTCCTGCCCCCTGAATATAACTTCACCTTTTGTTTTAAGGGTACAGGTAACATCCCTCTGGGACAAATCGCCACCAATCACTGCGCGTCCACTTATATGGCATACTCTCGCAACGGGTCCTGTTCTTATAAAAATTGCTCCGTCCTACACCCGGGACCACTTGGGACTGTCCCCCATAGTACCGACTGGTATTGGGTTTGTGGTAAGCAGGTGTACATATATTTGCCAGTACACTGGCAGGGTGTGTGTGCCTTAGCTAGGTTCAAAAGCCCACTTACCATTGTTACCGACGACCCGTGGGGGGCCAATCATCACACCGACACAGGGACAAGGGTCCGGCGTGTTAGACGCAGTACTGATACTTTTCCGCCACCAGAACACCGACTGAACAGTAAGTGGAACAAATTTTGGGAAAGCATGTTTCCCCAGTATGGGGTAACTCAATTATGGAACCAGATAGAAGTAACTCATTATCGCTTGGTAACATTTGTCAATGCCACTAATTTGGCTATAGAAGGAGTAAGACAAGAATTAACCGCCCTCAGATTAACCACTGTGCAAAATAGAATGGTTCTCGACATTTTATTAGCCAAAGAGGGAGGGGTCTGCGCCGTCGTAGGAGATCAATGTTGCACCTACGTCCCAGCTAACGATGAAGAACACGGTCTAATCGCGACCAAAATTGCCGAAATGAAGAAAGTATCCGCAGATTTGCATCTGGATGAGGTTTCGGAACACGGATGGGGCTGGAGTATGTTTCACTCGCACCGGATGGCTGACGCCTTATGTTGCTATGATTGTTCCTGTATGTGTATGTTTGTTGTTGGTTTGCGTGTTCGGACCCTGTATTTTCAGGTGCCTAATGGATCGTATTTGGACCCTGGCTAGCTCCTTCAGCGAACCCAGATACACCCGGCTGCCTATCCGAGAGGATGACATCTATCGGGCCATGTCACGTGTGTAGAGCTTGACTAGGCTGGAAGGATGTTACGAGGATCCCGAGATAGTGGGCGAAGGGCGATGGGGCTCAGCCCGCCCTTCAAGCACCGGTCCCGGTCAACCACGGTCCTCCGATGTCCCTAGATCCTGTCAGCTTGCACGCCAACACCACTTTATCTAATATCAAGAAAAGACTCTGTTCATGTTGTTATACTCTTTGTAATAGTATAAAAGACGCGAAACTGTAAGAATTTTGTTGTAATTGTGCCCCTGGGTTTGTACATGCGTGACCTCGGATCATGGGTGACTGACGTTTAACCCAGCCCAACAATGCATGCTCGTATAAGAACTAGTATTTTTTCATTGTCTCTGTACATCCATTGAACTTTAGTAACCTCATGTTTCAGTATGAGTCTTACCTCTAAGCAGTAGAAAAAAAACCCCTTTTTATGGCAATGTGAGGCCATGTGAAAGATCCTGTGGGAGTAGAAGGAATGTAGATAATGAAACCTGAAACTGTCCAAGGACAGTTGCAGGGTGATAAAGAAGTCCATGCTTACTCGCCTAATGTTAACTCTTACTGGGTGTTAACCACATTGCGTCTTCCTACTCTGTGTTCATTTATAAATAACCCCCGCTCACATTGTACGATGAGCTTCTGATGAATAAACCAGACTGATTTCACTCGTGTGGTTCGTTGTCTGTTGCTCCCGGAGCGCTCTCAGACGTTGAGATACAGGAATCAAGATCGTGCAGGTTTCCATCAGAGCTTCTTCTGAGAGAGTTCTTACAACGACCTTCACTGAAGAAGTGAAGTCAACCAAAGCAGGCTCAGAGAATGGAACAAAATCATTGAGCATGCCGAGTTGAAGGGAAAAGAAGTGGTCAGTGCAGTGTCTTCCGTTACTCACTCAAGTGGTCTGCACTGATTTTTCCAAAACCTGATGAGACTGTGAAACAACGTGATGACCATTGGTTTCTTGGTTCACTGAATCCCTGAGATTGGTGCTCTGGAAATGTGAAGGAAAGTGTGACAAAGACTGTTTATTCATTTGACCAATCTCACAGCGAGCTTGCGGGTAGTAGTGGCCGAGTGGTTCAGGCGATGGACGAGAAAGCCATCGGGGTTTCCCCGCGCAGGTTCAAGTCCTGCCGATTACGAGTGATTTTGACAACTTTGCTTGCTAAACTTTGCCCATGTCCTTTGACCATGAGCTGAATTCAAATAATTTTCCAAATGCATTTTCTTCTGGTAATATTCGCAGAGGTCCTTAACCTAGTCCAAGACGCAATGTCTTCAGCCTCCAGCTGGTCAGGATGGCCGAGCGGTCTAAGGCGCTGCGTTCAGGTCGCAGTCTCTCATTGAAGACCAGATGTTCACGATCCGACTCTGCCACGTTTCGCGAAAATCCAAACCAACGAAACCCCACGTTTACAATGTCCATTGGTCCTCTTGTTCAGCCTTGCAGTGCTGTCAGCTCATCAAGGTGAACAGACACCCAGCCGTGAAAATCATTCTGTCTGCAACCTTTCCTTCAAGCACTGGACATATCAAGATTCAAGTAAGTGAAATGCCTTTTCCATTTTCTTACCCTTTCCTATCTCGTCGAAAAATTCGTAATTTTGACCAGAAGTCAGAAAGGGAATGAATAGTCTCTGTATGCTGCCTTTGAAGTGTTATTCCAAATGCTCTGTGCAAGGTATTTCTTGAAAACATTTGCCCTTGTATTTATTTTCCGATTTTGTTTGTTTGCCTAAATAGCCGCGCTGTGCACATCGGGCAGAATCGGTTTTGGAATGTTCTGTGGAAAATTACAGGGAAACTGCTTGGATCACCTGGAGTTTTACTGAGGATGCGTAAGCAGGAAAACCTGTAATTGGTCTCGTACTTGTTGTTTGTGTTTGCTTCGATTGTGTGGGAAGAGATGGAGAAATCCTGCTCTGGTCTTTCAACGACACGAACAGGGGCATTTTGTCCAACAGGACGGCGTGCAGCCAGTCAAGGATGTCAGCAGCTCGCCGCTCCAGTGGCTCGTCCAGTCAAAGGACAAGGCGCACGGCAGGGAGAGGAGCACGACTTCATGAGGGTTTTCCCTGGTGGTCTGGTGGCTAGGATTCGGCACTTTCACCACCGCGGGCCGGGATCGATTCCCAGTCAGGGAAGGTTTTGTTTTTGTGAACGTTTCAATCCCATTGCGGTACAAAAAGATGCCTGCTTCGGAGCAGGATCTCTCTTTTCAGCCCTTCTCAAACCAGCCACCTCAGGATGGAAGACACGGAGGGGGTGTTTTGCCCAACAGGACGTCTTGCAGACTGGAAAGGATCTCGTCAGGTCAACACGCCTGTGGCCCATGTCGTCAATGCGCACAGCCTCTAGAATACCCAAACTCCGTTAGTCTTCTCCCTGATGGTCTAGTGGCTAGGATTCGGCGCTCTCACCGCCGCGGCCCGGGTTCGATTCCCGGTCAGGGAATGTTTCGTTTTTGCCACAGTGAAAATCGGATCGCGAGAAAAATATGGTGAAAAACCTCTCCTTCGAGCCAGACTCGAACCAGCGACCTAAGGATGGCTGACAAGATGCCCTACAGTCCTCCGCTCTACCAACTGAGCTATCGAAGGACTCACTTTACGCTGCACCGGCTTGCCGATGATACCGTCTTGCTCAGCCACCGGCTCCGAGAGCCCTGTCGACAGTTCTCTGTTTCCGACCAGCCTGTGTGGAACTCCGTTCTGGCATTCGATGCAGAAGCACTTCTGATTTTCGAAAAGTGCCCAGGAGAACAGAAAGAAATTCTCTTTTGCCCATTCTTTCAACCTCATTCGTTGCTGCTTGTGCATCATCTCCTCGTTAGTATAGTGGACAGTATCCCCGCCTGTCACGCGGGAGACCAGGGTTCGACTCCCTGACGAGGAGTCTGGGTGGTATTTGGGTGTGAATGCAAAAGTGTCGTGCTCAGTGTCCAGCTCTTTATACATCTTTCCTTCTCTCCGTGCACCAGCCTGACTTGATTGATGTGTGCATTCACACCTCTTCTGATTGGTCACAGTGGAGTTCAAGCAGCAGAAACCAAGCACGAATGAAGGCCCACCAAAACACCTTGAAAACCAGATGTTCACGATCTGACTCTGCCACGTTTCGCGAAAATCCAAACCAACTAAACCCCACATTTACAATGTCCATTGGTCCTATTGTTCAGCCTTGCAGTGCTGTCAGCTCATCAAGGTGAACAGACACCCAGCCACGAAAATCATTCTGTCTGCAACCTTTCCTTCAAGGACTGGACATATCAAGATTCAAGTAAGTGAAATGCCTTTTCCATTTTCTTACCCTTTTCTATCTCGTCCAAAAATTTGTAATTTTGACCAGAAGTCAGAAAGGGAATGAATAGTCTCTGTATGCTGCCTTTGAAGCTCTTTCTGAAGCGTTATTCCAAATGCTCTGTGCAAGGTATTTCTTGAAAACATTTGCCCTTGTATTTATTTTCCGATTTTGTTTGTTTGCCTAAATAGCCGCGCTGTGCACATCGGGCAGAATCGGTTTGGAATGTTCTGTGGAAAATTACAGGAAAACTGCTTGGATCACCTGGAGTTTTACTGAGGATGCTTAAGCAGGAAAACCTGTAATTGGTCTCGTACTTGTTGTTTGTGTTTGCTTCGATTGTGTGGGAAGAGATGGAGAAATCCTGCTCTGGTCTTTCAACGACACGAACAGGGGCATTTTGTCCAACAGGACGGCGTGCAGCCAGTCAAGGATGTCAGCAGCTCGACGCTCCAGTGGCTCGTCCAGTCAAATGACAAGGCGCACGGCAGGGAGAGGAGCACGACTTCATGAGGGCTTTCCCTGGTGGTCTAGTTGCTAGGATTCGGCGCTTTCACCGCCGCGGGCGGGATCGATTCGGTCAGGGAAGGTTTTGTTTTTGTGAACGTTTCAATCCCACTGCGGTACAAAAGATGCCTGCTTCGAGCAGGATCTCTCCTTTGAGCCCTTCTCAAACCAGCCACCTCAGGATGGAAGACACAGAGGGTGTTTTGCCCAACAGGACGTCTTGCAGACTGGAAAGGATCTCGTCAGGTCAACACGCCTGTGGCCCATGTCGATCAATGCGCACAGCCTCTAGAATACCCAAACTGCGTTCGTCTCCTCCCTGATGGTCTAGTGGCTAGGACTCGGCGCTCTCACCGCCCGCGTGATCACATACTCAATCGGCTGTGGTTTCCTCAAAATGAGACCAGCTGGTGGTTCAGGTTCTCCCCATGTACGATTGCACAAGTCATTGATCGCACTGTCTTGGACTTTTGGAAATCTCAATCCTGAGCATGACCTTCACTGAAGAACTGAAGTCCAACAGAAAAGGGTCATGTGTTGGAATCAGATCATTCTGCATGCCAGGTTGAATGTCAAAGGAGGTGGTCAGTGCAGTGCCTTGACCTGATTTTACAAGAACTGTTTGACTGGGGACTTACCTTTTGTTGCTTTGTTCACTGAAAAATCAGTCTGAGCACGACCTTCACTGAAGAAGTGAAGTCAACCAAAGCAGGCTCAGAGAATGGAACAAAATCATTGAGCATGCCGAGTTGAAGGGAAAAGAAGTGGTCAGTGCAGTGTCTTCCGTTACTCACTCAAGTGGTCTGCACTGATTTTTCCAAAACCTGATGAGACTGTGAAACAACGTGATGACCATTGGTTTCTTGGTTCACTGAATCCCTGAGATTGGTGCTCTGGAAATGTGAAGGAAAGTGTGACAAAGACTGTTTATTCATTTGACCAATCTCACAGCGAGCTTGCGGGTAGTAGTGGCCGAGTGGTTCAGGCGATGGACGAGAAAGCCATCGGGGTTTCCCCGCGCAGGTTCAAGTCCTGCCGATTACGAGTGATTTTGACAACTTTGCTTGCTAAACTTTGCCCATGTCCTTTGACCATGAGCTGAATTCAAATAATTTTCCAAATGCATTTTCTTCTGGTCATATTCGCAGAGGTCCTTAACCTAGTCCAAGACGCAATGTCTTCAGCCTCCAGCTGGTCAGGATGGCCGAGCGGTCTAAGGCGCTGCGTTCAGGTCGCAGTCTCTCATTGAAGACCAGATGTTCACGATCCGACTCTGCCACGTTTCGCGAAAAATCCAAACCAACGAAACCCCACGTTTACAATGTCCATTGGTCCTCTTGTTCAGCCTTGCAGTGCTGTCAGCTCATCAAGGTGAACAGACACCCAGCCGTGAAAATCATTCTGTCTGCAACCTTTCCTTCAAGCACTGGACATATCAAGATTCAAGTAAGTGAAATGCCTTTTCCATTTTCTTACCCTTTCCTATCTCGTCGAAAAATTCGTAATTTTGACCAGAAGTCAGAAAGGGAATGAATAGTCTCTGTATGCTGCCTTTGAAGTGTTATTCCAAATGCTCTGTGCAAGGTATTTCTTGAAAACATTTGCCCTTGTATTTATTTTCCGATTTTGTTTGTTTGCCTAAATAGCCGCTGTGCACATCGGGCAGAATCGGCTTTGGAATGTTCTGTGGAAAATTACAGGGAAACTGCTTGGATCACCTGGAGTTTTACTGAGGATGCGTAAGCAGGAAAACCTGTAATTGGTCTCGTACTTGTTGTTTGTGTTTGCTTCGATTGTGTGGGAAGAGATGGAGAAATCCTGCTCTGGTCTTTCAACGACACGAACAGGGGCATTTTGTCCAACAGGACGGCGTGCAGCCAGTCAAGGATGTCAGCAGCTCGCCGCTCCAGTGGCTCGTCCAGTCAAAGGACAAGGCGCACGGCAGGGAGAGGAGCACGACTTCATGAGGGTTTTCCCTAGGATTCGGCACTTTCACCACCGCGGGCCGGGATCGATTCCCAGTCAGGGAAGGTTTTGTTTTTGTGAACGTTTCAATCCCATTGCGGTACAAAAAGATGCCTGCTTCGGAGCAGGATCTCTCTTTTCAGCCTTTCTCAAACCAGCCACCTCAGGATGGAAGACACGGAGGGGGTGTTTTGCCCAACAGGACGTCTTGCAGACTGGAAAGGATCTCGTCAGGTCAACACGCCTGTGGCCCATGTCGTCAATGCGCACAGCCTCTAGAATACCCAAACTCCGTTAGTCTTCTCCCTGATGGTCTAGTGGCTAGGATTCGGCGCTCACCGCCGCGGCCGGGTTCGATTCCCGGTCAGGGAATGTTTCGTTTTTGCCACAGTGAAAATCGGATCGCGAGAAAAATATGGTGAAAAACCTCTCCTTCGAGCCAGACTCGAACCAGCGACCTAAGGATGGCTGACAAGATGCCCTACAGTCCTCCGCTCTACCAACTGAGCTATCGAAGGACTCACTTTACGCTGCACCGGCTTGCCGATGATACCGTCTTGCTCAGCCACCGGCTCCGAGAGCCCTGTCGACAGTTCTCTGTTTCCGACCAGCCTGTGTGGAACTCCGTTCTGGCATTCGATGCAGAAGCACTTCTGATTTTCGAAAAGTGCCCAGGAGAACAGAAAGAAATTCTCTTTTGCCCATTCTTTCAACCTCATTCGTTGCTGCTTGTGCATCATCTCCTCGTTAGTATAGTGGACAGTATCCCCGCCTGTCACGCGGGAGACCAGGGTTCGACTCCCTGACGAGGAGTCTGGGTGGTATTTGGGTGTGAATGCAAAAGTGTCGTGCTCAGTGTCCAGCTCTTTATACATCTTTCCTTCTCTCCGTGCACCAGCCTGACTTGATTGATGTGTGCATTCACACCTCTTCTGATTGGTCACAGTGGAGTTCAAGCAGCAGAAACCAAGCACGAATGAAGGCCCACCAAAACACCTTGAAAACCAGATGTTCACGATCTGACTCTGCCACGTTTCGCGAAAATCCAAACCAACTAAACCCCACATTTACAATGTCCATTGGTCCTATTGTTCAGCCTTGCAGTGCTGTCAGCTCATCAAGGTGAACAGACACCCAGCCACGAAAATCATTCTGTCTGCAACCTTTCCTTCAAGGACTGGACATATCAAGATTCAAGTAAGTGAAATGCCTTTTCCATTTTCTTACCCTTTTCTATCTCGTCCAAAAATTTGTAATTTTGACCAGAAGTCAGAAAGGGAATGAATAGTCTCTGTATGCTGCCTTTGAAGCTCTTTCTGAAGCGTTATTCCAAATGCTCTGTGCAAGGTATTTCTTGAAAACATTTGCCCTTGTATTTATTTTCCGATTTTGTTTGTTTGCCTAAATAGCCGCGCTGTGCACATCGGGCAGAATCGGGTTTGGAATGTTCTGTGGAAAATTACAGGAAAACTGCTTGGATCACCTGGAGTTTTACTGAGGATGCTTAAGCAGGAAAACCTGTAATTGGTCTCGTACTTGTTGTTTGTGTTTGCTTCGATTGTGTGGGAAGAGATGGAGAAATCCTGCTCTGGTCTTTCAACGACACGAACAGGGGCATTTTGTCCAACAGGACGGCGTGCAGCCAGTCAAGGATGTCAGCAGCTCGACGCTCCAGTGGCTCGTCCAGTCAAATGACAAGGCGCACGGCAGGGAGAGGAGCACGACTTCATGAGGGCGTTCCCTGGTGGTCTAGTTGCTAGGATGCGGCGCTTTCACCGCCCGCGGGCCGGGATCGATTCCCCGTCAGGGAAGGTTTTGTTTTTGTGAACGTTTCAATCCCACTGCGGTACAAAAAGATGCCTGCTTCGGAGCAGGATCTCTCCTTTGAGCCCTTCTCAAACCAGCCACCTCAGGATGGAAGACACAGAGGGGGTGTTTTGCCCAATAGGACGTCTTGCAGACTGGAAAGGATCTCGTCAGGTCAACACGCCTGTGGCCCATGTCGCCACGCGCACAGCCTCTAGAATACCCAAACTGCGTTCGTCTCCTCCCTGATGGTCTAGTGGCTGGGACTCGGCGCTCTCACCGCCCGGCGTGATCACATACTCAATCGGCTGTGGTTTCCTCAAAATGAGACCAGCTGGTGGTTCAGGTTCTCCCCATGTACGATTGCACAAGTCATTGATCGCACTGTCTTGGACTTTTGGAAATCTCAATCCTGAGCATGACCTTCACTGAAGAACTGAAGTCCAACAGAAAAGGGTCATGTGTTGGAATCAGATCATTCTGCATGCCAGGTTGAATGTCAAAGGAGGTGGTCAGTGCAGTGCCTTGACCTGATTTTACAAGAACTGTTTGACTGGGGACTTACCTTTTGTTGCTTTGTTCACTGAAAAATCAGTCTGAGCACGACCTTCACTGAAGAAGTGAAGTCAACCAAAGCAGGCTCAGAGAATGGAACAAAATCATTGAGCATGCCGAGTTGAAGGGAAAAGAAGTGGTCAGTGCAGTGTCTTCCGTTACTCACTCAAGTGGTCTGCACTGATTTTTCCAAAACCTGATGAGACTGTGAAACAACGTGATGACCATTGGTTTCTTGGTTCACTGAATCCCTGAGATTGGTGCTCTGGAAATGTGAAGGAAAGTGTGACAAAGACTGTTTATTCATTTGACCAATCTCACAGCGAGCTTGCGGGTAGTAGTGGCCGAGTGGTTCAGGCGATGGACGAGAAAGCCATCGGGGTTTCCCCGCGCAGGTTCAAGTCCTGCCGATTACGAGTGATTTTGACAACTTTGCTTGCTAAACTTTGCCCATGTCCTTTGACCATGAGCTGAATTCAAATAATTTTCCAAATGCATTTTCTTCTGGTAATATTCGCAGAGGTCCTTAACCTAGTCCAAGACGCAATGTCTTCAGCCTCCAGCTGGTCAGGATGGCCGAGCGGTCTAAGGCGCTGCGTTCAGATCGCAGTCTCTCATTGAAGACCAGATGTTCACGATCCGACTCTGCCACGTTTCGCGAAAATCCAAACCAACGAAACCCCACGTTTACAATGTCCATTGGTCCTCTTGTTCAGCCTTGCAGTGCTGTCAGCTCATCAAGGTGAACAGACACCCAGCCGTGAAAATCATTCTGTCTGCAACCTTTCCTTCAAGCACTGGACATATCAAGATTCAAGTAAGTGAAATGCCTTTTCCATTTTCTTACCCTTTCCTATCTCGTCGAAAAATTCGTAATTTTGACCAGAAGTCAGAAAGGGAATGAATAGTCTCTGTATGCTGCCTTTGAAGTGTTATTCCAAATGCTCTGTGCAAGGTATTTCTTGAAAACATTTGCCCTTGTATTTATTTTCCGATTTTGTTTGTTTGCCTAAATAGCCGCGCTGTGCACATCGGGCAGAATCGGTTTTGGAATGTTCTGTGGAAAATTACAGGGAAACTGCTTGGATCACCTGGAGTTTTACTGAGGATGCGTAAGCAGGAAAACCTGTAATTGGTCTCGTACTTGTTGTTTGTGTTTGCTTCGATTGTGTGGGAAGAGATGGAGAAATCCTGCTCTGGTCTTTCAACGACACGAACAGGGGCATTTTGTCCAACAGGACGGCGTGCAGCCAGTCAAGGATGTCAGCAGCTCGCCGCTCCAGTGGCTCGTCCAGTCAAAGGACAAGGCGCACGGCAGGGAGAGGAGCACGACTTCATGAGGGTTTTCCCTGGTGGTCTGGTGGCTAGGATTCGGCACTTTCACCACCGCGGGCCGGGATCGATTCCCAGTCAGGGAAGGTTTTGTTTTTGTGAACGTTTCAATCCCATTGCGGTACAAAAAGATGCCTGCTTCGGAGCAGGATCTCTCTTTTCAGCCCTTCTCAAACCAGCCACCTCAGGATGGAAGACACGGAGGGGGTGTTTTGCCCAACAGGACGTCTTGCAGACTGGAAAGGATCTCGTCAGGTCAACACGCCTGTGGCCCATGTCGTCAATGCGCACAGCCTCTAGAATACCCAAACTCCGTTAGTCTTCTCCCTGATGGTCTAGTGGCTAGGATTCGGCGCTCTCACCGCCGCGGCCCGGGTTCGATTCCCGGTCAGGGAATGTTTCGTTTTTGCCACAGTGAAAATCGGATCGCGAGAAAAATATGGTGAAAAACCTCTCCTTCGAGCCAGACTCGAACCAGCGACCTAAGGATGGCTGACAAGATGCCCTACAGTCCTCCGCTCTACCAACTGAGCTATCGAAGGACTCACTTTACGCTGCACCGGCTTGCCGATGATACCGTCTTGCTCAGCCACCGGCTCCGAGAGCCCTGTCGACAGTTCTCTGTTTCCGACCAGCCTGTGTGGAACTCCGTTCTGGCATTCGATGCAGAAGCACTTCTGATTTTCGAAAAGTGCCCAGGAGAACAGAAAGAAATTCTCTTTTGCCCATTCTTTCAACCTCATTCGTTGCTGCTTGTGCATCATCTCCTCGTTAGTATAGTGGACAGTATCCCCGCCTGTCACGCGGGAGACCAGGGTTCGACTCCCTGACGAGGAGTCTGGGTGGTATTTGGGTGTGAATGCAAAAGTGTCGTGCTCAGTGTCCAGCTCTTTATACATCTTTCCTTCTCTCCGTGCACCAGCCTGACTTGATTGATGTGTGCATTCACACCTCTTCTGATTGGTCACAGTGGAGTTCAAGCAGCAGAAACCAAGCACGAATGAAGGCCCACCAAAACACCTTGAAAACCAGATGTTCACGATCTGACTCTGCCACGCTTCGCGAAAATCCAAACCAACTAAACCCCACATTTACAATGTCCATTGGTCCTATTGTTCAGCCTTGCAGTGCTGTCAGCTCATCAAGGTGAACAGACACCCAGCCACGAAAATCATTCTGTCTGCAACCTTTCCTTCAAGGACTGGACATATCAAGATTCAAGTAAGTGAAATGCCTTTTCCATTTTCTTACCCTTTTCTATCTCGTCCAAAAATTTGTAATTTTGACCAGAAGTCAGAAAGGGAATGAATAGTCTCTGTATGCTGCCTTTGAAGCTCTTTCTGAAGCGTTATTCCAAATGCTCTGTGCAAGGTATTTCTTGAAAACATTTGCCCTTGTATTTATTTTCCGATTTTGTTTGTTTGCCTAAATAGGCGCTGTGCACATCGGGCAGAATCGGTTTTGGAATGTTCTGTGGAAAATTACAGGAAAACTGCTTGGATCACCTGGAGTTTTACTGAGGATGCTTAAGCAGGAAAACCTGTAATTGGTCTCGTACTTGTTGTTTGTGTTTGCTTCGATTGTGTGGGAAGAGATGGAGAAATCCTGCTCTGGTCTTTCAACGACACGAACAGGGGCATTTTGTCCAACAGGACGGCGTGCAGCCAGTCAAGGATGTCAGCAGCTCGACGCTCCAGTGGCTCGTCCAGTCAAATGACAAGGCGCACGGCAGGGAGAGGAGCACGACTTCATGAGGGCTTTCCCTGGTGGTCTAGTTGCTAGGATTCGGCGCTTTCACCGCCGCGGGCCGGGATCGATTCCCGGTCAGGGAAGGTTTTGTTTTTGTGAACGTTTCAATCCCACTGCGGTACAAAAAGATGCCTGCTTCGGAGCAGGATCTCTCCTTTGAGCCCTTCTCAAACCAGCCACCTCAGGATGGAAGACACAGAGGGGGTGTTTTGCCCAACAGGACGTCTTGCAGACTGGAAAGGATCTCGTCAGGTCAACACGCCTGTGGCCCATGTCGCCAATGCGCACAGCCTCTAGAATACCCAAACTGCGTTCGTCTCCTCCCTGATGGTCTAGTGGCTAGGACTCGGCGCTCTCACCGCCGCGTGATCACATACTCAATCGGCTGTGGTTTCCTCAAAATGAGACCAGCTGGTGGTTCAGGTTCTCCCCATGTACGATTGCACAAGTCATTGATCGCACTGTCTTGGACTTTTGGAAATCTCAATCCTGAGCATGACCTTCACTGAAGAACTGAAGTCCAACAGAAAAGGGTCATGTGTTGGAATCAGATCATTCTGCATGCCAGGTTGAATGTCAAAGGAGGTGGTCAGTGCAGTGCCTTGACCTGATTTTACAAGAACTGTTTGACTGGGGACTTACCTTTTGTTGCTTTGTTCACTGAAAAATCAGTCTGAGCACGACCTTCACTGAAGAAGTGAAGTCAACCAAAGCAGGCTCAGAGAATGGAACAAAATCATTGAGCATGCCGAGTTGAAGGGAAAAGAAGTGGTCAGTGCAGTGTCTTCCGTTACTCACTCAAGTGGTTTGCACTGATTTTTCTAAAACCTGATGAGACTGTGAAACAACGTGATGACCATTGGTTTCTTGGTTCACTGAATCCCTGAGATTGGTGCTCTGGAAATGTGAAGGAAAGTGTGACAAAGAGTGTTTATTCATTTGACCATTCTCATAGCAAGCTTGCGGGTAGTCGTGGCCGAGTGGTTAAGGCGATGGACTAGAAATCCATTGGGGTTTCCCCGCGCAGGTTCAAGTCCTGCCGATTACGAGTGATTTTGACAAATTTGCTTGCTAAACTTTTCCCATGTCCTTTGACCATGAGCTGAATTCAAATCATATTCCAAATGCATATTCTTCTGGTCATAATAGCAGAGGTCCTTAACCTAGTCCAAGACGCAATGTCTTCAGGCTCCAGCCAGTCAGGATGGCCGAGCGGTCTAAGGCGCTGCGTTCAGGTCGCAGTCTCTCATTGAGGCGTGGGTTCAAATCCCACTTCTGACATTCTTTGATTGATATTTTGAGACTTGTGGTGAAAACGCTGGTCAAATACTCAATCTGCTGTGCTTTTCACAAAATGAGACCGACTTGTGTTTCAGGTGCTCCCATGTCCAATTGCACAGGTCATAAATCGCACTTCCTTGGAATTTTGGAAATCTCAATCCTGAGCATGACCTTCACTGAAGAACTGAAGTCCAACAGAGCAGGCTCATGTGTCGGAATCATATCATTGAGCGTGCCAGGTTGACTGTCAAAAGAGGTGGTCAGTGCAGTGTGTGCAGTGCCTTGACCTGATTTTCCCAAAACTGCTTGACTGTCGACCAACATGATTACCTTTTGTTGCGTTGTTCACTGAAAAAATCAGTCTGAGCACGACCTTCACTGAAGAAGTGAAGTCAAACAAAGCAGGCTCAGAGAATGGAACAAAATCATTGAGCATGCCGAGTTGAAGGGAAAAGAAGTGGTCAGTGCAGTTGATTCCGTGACACAAGCAAGTGTCTTGCACTGATTTTACAAAACCTGATTCGACTGTGGAACAACATGTTGACCATTGGTTGCATGGGTCACTGAAAACCTGAAATTGGTGCCAAGGAAAGTGTGTTGACGAGTTTGATAAACGTGACAGCAAGCTCTCTGGTCGTTTTGGCCGACGGCGATGGATGAGAACTCCATTTCGGTTTCCCCGCACAGATTCGAGTCCTGCCGATTACGTATGATTTCGTCAACTCCGCATCGTGTGCGAATCTGCCTCCATGTCCTTTGACCATGAGTCGAATCCAGACAATTTTCGGAAATGCATTTTCTGCCAGTCAGAGTTGCGGGTGTCCTGAGCCTAGTTCAAGACACAACATCTTCTGCGGCAAGATTGTCAGGATGGCCGAGCGGTCGAAGGCGCTGCGTTAAGGTCGCAGTCTCTCATGGAGGCGTGGGTTCAAATCCCACTTCTGACATTCTTTGCTCGACCTTGTGAGATCTGTGGTTCAGATGCTGATCACATACTCAATCGGCTGTGGTTTCCTCAAAATGAGACCAGCTGGTGGTTCATGTTCTCCCCATGTCCGATTGCACAAGTCATTAATCGCACTTCCTTGGAATTTTGGAAATCTCAATCCTGAGCATGACCTTCACTGAAGAACTGAAGTCCAACAGAAAAGGGTCATGTGTTGGAATCAGATCATTCTGCATGACAGGTTGAATGTCAAAGGAGGTGGTCAGTGCAGTGCCTTGACCTGATTTTACAAGAACTGTTTGACTGGGGACTTACCTTTTGTTGCTTTGTTCACTGAAAAATCAGTCTGAGCTTTTTTTTTTCTGAGAACTGTGTCTCGATGCATCCGTTCAACTGCTCCTCTTACTGAAAAAAAAGTGTTTCAAGGTCTCCAAGCCCAAGTTACAGTTCTGTCTCCCCACTGTGATATATCTGGGCTACGAACTCTCTCACAGGATAAAACGCCTTCCTCAGGATCGCGTCAAGATCATAGTGGACACTCAGAAGCCTGACACCAAACAAGCCCTCCTGGCTTTCCTGGGCCTCATTAACTACTGCCGACAATGGATCCCAGACTGTTCCTTTTATGACAAACGTTTACGCTCTGCCGTGGCTCACACTGACCCTCTCTACCAACCCTTGGTCTGGACTGAAGACATGCTGGACGCATTCAAAGCTCTGAAGTCGGCCCTATGCTCCGCGCCGGCTCTCAGGCTCCCGGATTACAACAAACCCTTTCATCTCTATGTCGCTCACCAGGCCGGCACGGCTTCTGGAGTCTTGGCGCAGGACCACGGGGGGGGGGACTTAGGCCTTGTGCTTAACTCTCTAAAACTCTAGATACTGTGGCTCAGGGTTTACCTGCCTGTCTCCGCGCTGCCAGTGCGGTGTTAGTTCTCGAAGCAGAAAAATTAGTGCTCTCCCATCCACTCGTTTTACACACCAGCCATCAGGTTAGGCATATCCTTAATACTCTGTCTACACAACACATGTCTTCTCAACGTTGCTCAGGTTACGAGGCCATCCTTTGTGCTACTGATAATCTAATCATCTCTTGTTCCTCTTCCCTAGATAACGTGGCCCAGGCCCTACAGCGCCTGCTTAATGCTCAAGATGACTGCGAACCGTTGGAACATGACTGCATGGACACTATTGTCCATGACACCAGTATTAGTTCCGACTTATTATCCACGCCTCTCTCGACAGGTCTCTCCCTGTTTGTAGATGGGTCATGCTCGAAACCCTCCGACGGAGTGTTCCTCTGCGGCTACGCGGTATGTTCCTTACCGGACCAAGTTTTGGAAGCGTGCTCGCTCACCTTTAATTCCGCTCAAGTAGCGGAGTTATATGCACTCTCGCTTCCGACCAGGACGTTACTATATACACTGACTCTCGTTACGCTTTCGGGGTGGCGCATGATTTCGGCCGTATCTGGCAATCTCGTGGTTTCACTTCTGCTGACGGTAAGCTCATTTCACATTCGACTTTGGTCCAGGACCTTATTGTGTCCTGCAATCTCCCGCTCCGTTTAGCGATCGTGAAAACCCACGGTCATTCCTCTGACCACACTGATGAGGCACGGGGTAACTCTTTGGCTGACCGCGCGGCTAAACAGGCTGCCTCGCTCGGCTCCATGCCGCCGTTCCTCCAGCCCGCGCTGGTGTCGACTTCACACATGCTTAGCGCCCTACTCCCTGACTTGGATCTGAAATCACTTCAGTCCTCGGCGTCCACAGAAGACACTGATTTTTGGTCCTCGCAGGGCCCTCAGCCCTCGGGTGACGGCATTCTACTCGATTCGACCGGTTGTTTATGCCTGTCCACGCACTGTCTTTCTTTCCTCGTCCGCGAGTTTCACGGGCCTACACATTGCGGTCAAAGAGGGGTGGTGACAGATATGGAAAAAGATTTTTGTATCCGACAACTAGCCTCTACGGTGCACAGCATTCTGGAAAAATGCCTGATTTGTGCACAGAACAATGTGTCCAAACCACATGCATCACATCAGCATCTGCCGAAACCAGATACTCCCTTTCAGGAGTGGCAGATAGATTTTACTCACATGCCCCGGCAGGGCCCCTTTAAATATCTATTGGTTATCGTGGATAAATTTTCCCGGTGGGTCGAAGCTTTCCCATGTGGGAACGAAAACGCCCGAGTAGTGGTTCAAAAGTTATCACAGGAAATTATTCCCAGATATGGCCTCCCGCTGGGTATTGATTCGGACAAAGGCACACCGTTCACCTCAAAAGTCACTCAACTGTTGGCCCAAAAGCTAAAGATCAATTGGCGTTTCCATGTCCCATATCACCCTCAGTCCTCCGGAATCGTGGAACGAACAAACAGAACCATTAAAGGGAAATTACGAAAAGCAATGCACGCCACCGGATCCAATGAGAGGCTTAGGGACTGTTTCCAGACCACAGACTGGAGCATGCTCTGTCACTCCTTTGGTGATGACGTCGACGGCCTCACACACTGTATCACTGATTACATGAACTTCTGCGTGGAGAGCACCGTGCCAACACAGAGAGTACGGTGCTTCTCCAACAATCACCCGTGGTCCAGCGTGAGCTCCAGTGGAGGATCAGGAGGGCAAAGAAGGACTATGGGAAGAAGCTGGAGGAGAAGCTGGCTCAGAACAACGTGCGGGACGTCTGGAGAGGACTAAAAACCATGTCTGGATTTGGGCAGGGTGTCAGAGGGACAGCTGATGGTGACCAGCGTTGGGCGGATGAACTAAACTGTTACTTCAACAGGTTTGATTCTCCCCCTCCCCCTCTGCCCCCCTCCCCGTTCCCCCCCGTCCCCCCCCGTCCCCCCCCCCTCTCTTCACACGTCTCCAGACCAGCAGACACCTCCCCCCTCCCCAGGCCAACTTCACTTGACTGCTACAGCCCGACAGACACATCCCCCTCCCTCTGCAGCCCACCCCAGCCCCCCCTCTCCCTCACATCAGACCAGATGAGGAGACAGCTGAGGCGACTAATCAGAAGAAATCTGAAGGACCAGATGGCATCAGCCCCAGGCTGCTGAGGACCTGCGCAGACCAGCTCTGTGAGGTACTATGCTACCTGTACAACCTGAGCCTCAGCCTGGAGAAGGTTCCCGTCCTGTGGAAGACCTCCTGTGTGGTTCCGGTTCCCAAAACAGCACAAAGCGAAGGAACCGGCCCACTACAGACCTGTTGCCCTGACCTCCCACCTTATGAAGACCATGGAAAGGCTCCTCCTCATACACCTCCGCTCTATGGTGAGCCCCACCCTAGATCCGCTACAGTTTGCCTACAGGCCCAACATCGGAGTAGAAGACGCCGTCAACTACCTTCTGCAGCGGGCACTCACCCACCTGGAGATCGCTGGCAGCGCTGTGAGGGTCATGTTCTTTGACTTCTCCAGCGCCTTCAACACCATCAGGCCAGCGCTTCTGCGGGGAAAGATGGAGGACGTGGGAATGGACGGGCATCTTGCTGCCTGGATCACTGACTACCTTACTAACCGTCCACAGTACGTGCGGCTACGCGGCTGTAAGTCAAAGGTGGCAGTCTGCAGCACGGGGGCACCGCAGGGCACCGTCCTCTCACCCTTCCTTTTCAGCATTTATACCTCGGACTTTAGCTATAGCACAGACAGCTGCCACCTCCAGAAGTTTTCGGACGACTCCGCCATCGTGGGCCGTGTGTCAGAGGGGAACGAGCTGGAGTACCGGTCGGTCATCGTTGACTTCGTGGACTGGTGTGAGCGCAACCACTTGTGCTTGAACACCAGGAAGACGAAGGAGATGGTGGTCGACTTCAGAAGAGGCACACTAACACACACACACACACACACACAATCACTAGTGAACGTCCAGGGACAGGACATTGAGATAGTGAACAGTTTCAAATACCTGGGCGTTCACCTGAACAATAAACTGGACTGGTCCCACAACACCAACGCCCTGTACAAGAAGGGCCAGAGTCGCCTCCACCTTCTGAGGAGACTCAGGTCCTTCGGAGTATGCAGACCTCTGCTCAGGACATTTTATGACTCTGTGGTAGCCTCTGCAATCCTCTACGCTGCCATCTGCTGGGCCCCGGGCAGCACAGAGCGGGACAGAAAAAGACTAAACAAGCTGGTCAGGAGGGCCAGCTCTGTCCTCGGCTGCCCACTGGACTCTGTGGAGGAGGTGAGTGAGAGGAGGATGGTAGCAAAGCTCACATCCATCATGAACAACAGCTCTCACCCACTTCACCAGACTGTAGAGAAGCTGAGTAGCTCCTTCAGTGGACGACTGAGACATCCTCAGTGCAGGAAGGAGCGCTACCGCAGGTCGTTCATTCCCACCGCTGTCAGACTGTACAACGCCACTCTGTAACTGTCTGTGAAAATACCGGTTATGTGCAATAAAACCCCGTGCACTTTAATCAACCACATCTACCCCACTGACTGTGAACATCAACCCATCTACTCTGCACTCAGATACATTACACTTTAATATAGGCCAGTCTATAAAGTCGTTCCCTTCTTTTCTTTTATTGTTTATTAATTTATACTATTTATGTATATATTTATTTACTTATATAATATATATGTATGTGTGTATGTTTGTATATGTATCTATTTTTGCACCCCCTACTGATGGTACCTCAAGAGCCTGTAACAGTGAATTTCTCCATTGTGAGATTAATAAAGCTGTATCTTATCTTATCCAGGAATTGGGTTTCGGTGCTGCCTGTGGTCCTAGCGGATCTGCGGATGACCTCGCAGGTGGCCTTAGGGAATCTATCCCCTTACGAAGTGGTAATGGGGAGACCCTTTCCCGCGCCTTGGAGGAAGGGAAAACAGGCTTTGGGGACGGAAGATTTAGATATACACATGAGCGAGTATGCCGTGGGCCTTGTTAAGGTCCTAAATGACTATTGGGAACGCACTAATCAGAATACTTCGGTCCCGGCCGATGCAAGCACTCATGACTTCAAGGTAGGAGACAAGGTGCTGGTCAAGAAATTTGCGAAACTAAATTCCTCTTTGGGAGACACTCCTTACAGTGAGCCCACGGAGATACTCGCTGTTACTCGTACCGCCGTACTATCTGACCTCTTTCCACAGTGGATCCATGCTACCAGACTGAAGAAAAGCCCACAATGAAGTATTATTTGTATTGTGTGACTATGATGTTGTCCATTTTTATTACCTCTGTTCCAGGTCCGGAGATATATATCACTTAAGAGGGGAAGAGCACCTCCCAACGGATCAGACCTGACATAGACTTATAAGTATCACACCTTTTAACATCGCTCACTGGGTATAGCCCTTTTTCCATGCCAAAATAACACTAAGGACGGGGAATGTGCGTTAACGCCCTACGGACAGCACTTAAAATAAAGGATCGCTCAACTGCAGTAGTCTTGGCACTTAAACCATTCCTGCCCCCTGAATATAACTTCACCTTTTGTTTTAAGGGTACAGGTAACATCCCTCTGGGACAAATCGCCACCAATCACTGCGCGTCCACTTATATGGCATACTCTCGCAACGGGTCCTGTTCTTATAAAAATTGCTCCGTCCTACACCCGGGACCACTTGGGACTGTCCCCCATAGTACCGACTGGTATTGGGTTTGTGGTAAGCAGGTGTACATATATTTGCCAGTACACTGGCAGGGTGTGTGTGCCTTAGCTAGGTTCAAAAGCCCACTTACCATTGTTACCGACGACCCGTGGGGGGCCAATCATCACACCGACACAGGGACAAGGGTCCGGCGTGTTAGACGCAGTACTGATACTTTTCCGCCACCAGAACACCGACTGAACAGTAAGTGGAACAAATTTTGGGAAAGCATGTTTCCCCAGTATGGGGTAACTCAATTATGGAACCAGATAGAAGTAACTCATTATCGCTTGGTAACATTTGTCAATGCCACTAATTTGGCTATAGAAGGAGTAAGACAAGAATTAACCGCCCTCAGATTAACCACTGTGCAAAATAGAATGGTTCTCGACATTTTATTAGCCAAAGAGGGAGGGGTCTGCGCCGTCGTAGGAGATCAATGTTGCACCTACGTCCCAGCTAACGATGAAGAACACGGTCTAATCGCGACCAAAATTGCCGAAATGAAGAAAGTATCCGCAGATTTGCATCTGGATGAGGTTTCGGAACACGGATGGGGCTGGAGTATGTTTCACTCGCTTTTCGGATGGCTGACGCCTTATGTTGCTATGATTGTTCCTGTATGTGTATGTTTGTTGTTGGTTTGCGTGTTCGGACCCTGTATTTTCAGGTGCCTAATGGATCGTATTTGGACCCTGGCTAGCTCCTTCAGCGAACCCAGATACACCCGGCTGCCTATCCGAGAGGATGACATCTATCGGGCCATGTCACGTGTGTAGAGCTTGACTAGGCTGGAAGGATGTTACGAGGATCCCGGGATAGTGGGCGAAGGGCGATGGGGCTCAGCCCGCCCTTCAAGCACCAGTCCCGGTCAACCACGGTCCTCCGATGTCCCTAGATCCTGTCAGCTTGCACGCCAACACCACTTTATCTAATATCAAGAAAAGACTCTGTTCATGTTGTTATACTCTTTGTAATAGTATAAAAGAGGGGAAACTGTAAGAATTTTGATGTAATTGTGCCCCTGGGTTTGTACATGCGCGGCCTCGGATCATGGGTGACTGACGTTTAACCCAGCCCAACAATGCATGCTCGTATAAGAACTAGTATTTTTTCATTGTGTCTGTACATCCATTGAACTTTAGTAACCTAATGTTTCAGTATGAGTCTTACCTCTAAGCAGTAGAAAAAAAACCCCTTTTTATGGCAATGTGAGGCCATGTGAAAGATCCTGTGGGAGTAGAAGGAATGTAGATAATGAAACCTGAAACTGTCCAAGGACAGTTGCAGGGTGATAAAGAAGTCCATGCTTACTCGCCTAATGTTAACTCTTACTGGGTGTTAACCACATTGCCTCTTCCTACTCTGTGTTCATTTATAAATAACCCCCGCTCACATTGTACGATGAGCTTCTGATGAATAAACCAGACTGATTTCACTCGTGTGGTTCGTTGTCTGTTGCTCCCGGAGCGCTCTCAGACGTTGAGATACAGGAATCAAGATCGTGCAGGTTTCCATCAGAGCTTCTTCTGAGAGAGTTCTTACAACGACCTTCACTGAAGAAGTGAAGTCAACCAAAGCAGGCTCAGAGAATGGAACAAAATCATTGAGCATGCCGAGTTGAAGGGAAAAGAAGTGGTCAGTGCAGTGTCTTCCGTTACTCACTCAAGTGGTCTGCACTGATTTTTCCAAAACCTGATGAGACTGTGAAACAACGTGATGACCATTGGTTTCTTGGTTCACTGAATCCCTGAGATTGGTGCTCTGGAAATGTGAAGGAAAGTGTGACAAAGACTGTTTATTCATTTGACCAATCTCACAGCGAGCTTGCGGGTAGTAGTGGCCGAGTGGTTCAGGCGATGGACGAGAAAGCCATCGGGGTTTCCCCGCGCAGGTTCAAGTCCTGCCGATTACGAGTGATTTTGACAACTTTGCTTGCTAAACTTTGCCCATGTCCTTTGACCATGAGCTGAATTCAAATAATTTTCCAAATGCATTTTCTTCTGGTAATATTCGCAGAGGTCCTTAACCTAGTCCAAGACGCAATGTCTTCAGCCTCCAGCTGGTCAGGATGGCCGAGCGGTCTAAGGCGCTGCGTTCAGGTCGCAGTCTCTCATTGAAGACCAGATGTTCACGATCCGACTCTGCCACGTTTCGCGAAAATCCAAACCAACGAAACCCCACGTTTACAATGTCCATTGGTCCTCTTGTTCAGCCTTGCAGTGCTGTCAGCTCATCAAGGTGAACAGACACCCAGCCGTGAAAATCATTCTGTCTGCAACCTTTCCTTCAAGCACTGGACATATCAAGATTCAAGTAAGTGAAATGCCTTTTCCATTTTCTTACCCTTTCCTATCTCGTCGAAAAATTCGTAATTTTGACCAGAAGTCAGAAAGGGAATGAATAGTCTCTGTATGCTGCCTTTGAAGTGTTATTCCAAATGCTCTGTGCAAGGTATTTCTTGAAAACATTTGCCCTTGTATTTATTTTCCGATTTTGTTTGTTTGCCTAAATAGCCGCGCTGTGCACATCGGGCAGAATCGGTTTTGGAATGTTCTGTGGAAAATTACAGGGAAACTGCTTGGATCACCTGGAGTTTTACTGAGGATGCGTAAGCAGGAAAACCTGTAATTGGTCTCGTACTTGTTGTTTGTGTTTGCTTCGATTGTGTGGGAAGAGATGGAGAAATCCTGCTCTGGTCTTTCAACGACACGAACAGGGGCATTTTGTCCAACAGGACGGCGTGCAGCCAGTCAAGGATGTCAGCAGCTCGCCGCTCCAGTGGCTCGTCCAGTCAAAGGACAAGGCGCACGGCAGGGAGAGGAGCACGACTTCATGAGGGTTTTCCCTGGTGGTCTGGTGGCTAGGATTCGGCACTTTCACCACCGCGGGCCGGGATCGATTCCCAGTCAGGGAAGGTTTTGTTTTTGTGAACGTTTCAATCCCATTGCGGTACAAAAAGATGCCTGCTTCGGAGCAGGATCTCTCTTTTCAGCCCTTCTCAAACCAGCCACCTCAGGATGGAAGACACGGAGGGGGTGTTTTGCCCAACAGGACGTCTTGCAGACTGGAAAGGATCTCGTCAGGTCAACACGCCTGTGGCCCATGTCGTCAATGCGCACAGCCTCTAGAATACCCAAACTCCGTTAGTCTTCTCCCTGATGGTCTAGTGGCTAGGATTCGGCGCTCTCACCGCCGCGGCCCGGGTTCGATTCCCGGTCAGGGAATGTTTCGTTTTTGCCACAGTGAAAATCGGATCGCGAGAAAAATATGGTGAAAAACCTCTCCTTCGAGCCAGACTCGAACCAGCGACCTAAGGATGGCTGACAAGATGCCCTACAGTCCTCCGCTCTACCAACTGAGCTATCGAAGGACTCACTTTACGCTGCACCGGCTTGCCGATGATACCGTCTTGCTCAGCCACCGGCTCCGAGAGCCCTGTCGACAGTTCTCTGTTTCCGACCAGCCTGTGTGGAACTCCGTTCTGGCATTCGATGCAGAAGCACTTCTGATTTTCGAAAAGTGCCCAGGAGAACAGAAAGAAATTCTCTTTTGCCCATTCTTTCAACCTCATTCGTTGCTGCTTGTGCATCATCTCCTCGTTAGTATAGTGGACAGTATCCCGCCTGTCACGCTGGAGACCAGGGTTCGACTCCTGACGAGGAGTCTGGGTGGTATTTGGGTGTGAATGCAAAAGTGTCGTGCTCAGTGTCCAGCTCTTTATACATCTTTCCTTCTCTCCGTGCACCAGCCTGACTTGATTGATGTGTGCATTCACACCTCTTCTGATTGGTCACAGTGGAGTTCAAGCAGCAGAAACCAAGCACGAATGAAGGCCCACCAAAACACCTTGAAAACCAGATGTTCACGATCTGACTCTGCCACGTTTCGCGAAAATCCAAACCAACTAAACCCCACATTTACAATGTCCATTGGTCCTATTGTTCAGCCTTGCAGTGCTGTCAGCTCATCAAGGTGAACAGACACCCAGCCACGAAAATCATTCTGTCTGCAACCTTTCCTTCAAGGACTGGACATATCAAGATTCAAGTAAGTGAAATGCCTTTTCCATTTTCTTACCCTTTTCTATCTCGTCCAAAAATTTGTAATTTTGACCAGAAGTCAGAAAGGGAATGAATAGTCTCTGTATGCTGCCTTTGAAGCTCTTTCTGAAGCGTTATTCCAAATGCTCTGTGCAAGGTATTTCTTGAAAACATTTGCCCTTGTATTTATTTTCCGATTTTGTTTGTTTGCCTAAATAGCCGCGCTGTGCACATCGGGCAGAATCGGTTTTGGAATGTTCTGTGGAAAATTACAGGAAAACTGCTTGGATCACCTGGAGTTTTACTGAGGATGCTTAAGCAGGAAAACCTGTAATTGGTCTCGTACTTGTTGTTTGTGTTTGCTTCGATTGTGTGGGAAGAGATGGAGAAATCCTGCTCTGGTCTTTCAACGACACGAACAGGGGCATTTTGTCCAACAGGACGGCGTGCAGCCAGTCAAGGATGTCAGCAGCTCGACGCTCCAGTGGCTCGTCCAGTCAAATGACAAGGCGCACGGCAGGGAGAGGAGCACGACTTCATGAGGGCTTTCCCTGGTGGTCTAGTTGCTAGGATTCGGCGCTTTCACCGCCGCGGGCCGGGATCGATTCCCGGTCAGGGAAGGTTTTGTTTTTGTGAACGTTTCAATCCCACTGCGGTACAAAAAGATGCCTGCTTCGGAGCAGGATCTCTCCTTTGAGCCCTTCTCAAACCAGCCACCTCAGGATGGAAGACACAGAGGGGGTGTTTTGCCCAACAGGACGTCTTGCAGACTGGAAAGGATCTCGTCAGGTCAACACGCCTGTGGCCCATGTCGTCAATGCGCACAGCCTCTAGAATACCCAAACTGCGTTCGTCTCCTCCCTGATGGTCTAGTGGCTAGGACTCGGCGCTCTCACCGCCGCGTGATCACATACTCAATCGGCTGTGGTTTCCTCAAAATGAGACCAGCTGGTGGTTCAGGTTCTCCCCATGTACGATTGCACAAGTCATTGATCGCACTGTCTTGGACTTTTGGAAATCTCAATCCTGAGCATGACCTTCACTGAAGAACTGAAGTCCAACAGAAAAGGGTCATGTGTTGGAATCAGATCATTCTGCATGCCAGGTTGAATGTCAAAGGAGGTGGTCAGTGCAGTGCCTTGACCTGATTTTACAAGAACTGTTTGACTGGGGACTTACCTTTTGTTGCTTTGTTCACTGAAAAATCAGTCTGAGCACGACCTTCACTGAAGAAGTGAAGTCAACCAAAGCAGGCTCAGAGAATGGAACAAAATCATTGAGCATGCCGAGTTGAAGGGAAAAGAAGTGGTCAGTGCAGTGTCTTCCGTTACTCACTCAAGTGGTTTGCACTGATTTTTCTAAAACCTGATGAGACTGTGAAACAACGTGATGACCATTGGTTTCTTGGTTCACTGAATCCCTGAGATTGGTGCTCTGGAAATGTGAAGGAAAGTGTGACAAAGAGTGTTTATTCATTTGACCAATCTCATAGCGAGCTTGCGGGTAGTCGTGGCCGAGTGGTTAAGGCGATGGACTAGAAATCCATTGGGGTTTCCCCGCGCAGGTTCAAGTCCTACCGATTACGAGTGATTTTGACAAATTTGCTTGCTAAACTTTTCCCATGTCCTTTGACCATGAGCTGAATTCAAATCATATTCCAAATGCATATTCTTCTGGTCATAATAGCAGAGGTCCTTAACCTAGTCCAAGACGCAATGTCTTCAGGCTCCAGCCAGTCAGGATGGCCGAGCGGTCTAAGGCGCTGCGTTCAGGTTGCAGTCTCTCATTGAGGCGTGGGTTCAAATCCCACTTCTGACATTCTTTGATTGATATTTTGAGACTTGTGGTGAAAACGCTGGTCAAATACTCAATCTGCTGTGCTTTTCACAAAATGAGACCCACTTGTGTTTCAGGTGCTCCCATGTCCAATTGCACAGGTCATAAATCGCACTTCCTTGGAATTTTGGAAATCTCAATCCTGAGCATGACCTTCACTGAAGAACTGAAGTCCAACAGAGCAGGCTCATGTGTCGGAATCATATCATTGAGCGTGCCAGGTTGACTGTCAAAAGAGGTGGTCAGTGCAGTGTGTGCAGTGCCTTGACCTGATTTTCCCAAAACTGCTTGACTGTCGACCAACATGATTACCTTTTGTTGCGTTGTTCACTGAAAAAATCAGTCTGAGCACGACCTTCACTGAAGAAGTGAAGTCAAACAAAGCAGGCTCAGAGAATGGAACAAAATCATTGAGCATGCCGAGTTGAAGGGAAAAGAAGTGGTCAGTGCAGTTGATTCCGTGACACAAGCAAGTGTCTTGCACTGATTTTACAAAACCTGATTCGACTGTGGAACAACATGTTGACCATTGGTTGCATGGTTCCCTGAAAACCTGAAATTGGTGCCAAGGAAAGCATGTTGACTAGTTTGATAAACGTGACAGCAAGCTCTCTGGTCGTTTTGGCCGACGGCGATGGATGAGAACTCCATTTCGGTTTCCCCACACAGATTCGAGTCCTGCCGATTACGTATGATTTGGTCAACTCCGCATCGTGTGCGAATCTGCCTCCATGTTCCTTGACCATGAGTCGAATCCAGACAATTTTCGGAAATGCATTTTCTGCCAGTCAGAGTTGCGGGTGTCCTGAGCCTTGTTCAAGACACAACATCTTCTGTGGCAAAATTGTTAGGATGGCCGAGCAGTCTAAGGCGCTGCGTTAAGGTCGCAGTCTCTCATGAAGGCGTGGGTTCAAATCCCACTTCTGACATTCTTTGCTCGACCTTGTGAGATCTGTGGTTCAGATGCTGATCACATACTCAATCGACTGTGGTTTCCTCAAAATGAGACCAGCTGGTGGTTCAGGTTCTCCCCATGTACAATTGCACAGGTCATAAATCTCACTTCCTTGGAATTTTGGAAATCTCAATCCTGAGCATGACCTTCACTGAAGAACTGAAGTCCAACAGAGCAGGCTCATGTGTTGGAATCAGATCATTGAGCGTGCCAGGTTGACTGTCAAAAGAGGTGGTCAGTGCAGTGTGTGCAGTGCCTTGACCTGATTTTACCAGAACTGTTTGACTGGGGACTTACCTTTTGTTGCTTTGTTCACTGAAAAAAATCAGTCTGAGCACGACCTTCACTGAAGAACTGAAGTCAAACAAAGCAGGCTCAGAGAATGGAACAAAATCATTGAGCATGCCAAGTTGAAGGGAAAAGAAGTGAGAAAGAGTGGTTATTCATTTGACCAATATGGCAACATGGTCCCTGGTAGTTGTGGCTGCATGGTTTTGGCTATGAACTTTAAATCTGTTTGGCTTTCCCTGCACAGGTTTGACTCTTTCTGGTTATGTATGATTTTGTTGATTACTTTTGAGTTAAATGCAAGTAATTTTCGGTAATGCATTTTCTGACAATCATATTGAAGGTGTCTTGGGCCTCATCCAGGGCTGTCAAACTCGTGCCACAAAGGGCCATGTGGCTGCAGGTTTTTGTTTCAACCAAGCAGCAGCACACCTCAATTCACACAACTGATAAGAGTCTTTAGGCAGTTGATTGGTTAATCTGTATGCTCTGTACAGAGACTGACTAAGCAACTGCCTGAAGGCTCTTATCAGTTGTTTGAATGATCCCAGTCAGGTGTGCTGCTGCTTGGTTGAAACAAAAACCTGCAACCACATGGCCCTTTGTAGCATGAGTTTGACACACATGTCCTCGTTGTGGTGGGGGTCACATTTAACAGCTTTTTTTTAAGCTGTTTTTGAGTTTGCTTGTTTTTGGTTTGAGTGTCCTTTATCTTCATCTGAAGGGAAGTGTGGAGGAAAGAGGCTTCACAGAGTGTGAAAGGTCTTTGATAGTCCCACTTGCTTTCTGTTGAATACTTCCAGTGTAAATGTCAGAGGAAGTAGTGTTATTCTAATCACCTGCTCTGCTCTCCTCACTGAGCCACATTGTATCGCATTAGGTCAGGAGGCTCTTGATGGCAGAGTGGTAGATGTTTTGCAGAGAACAGGATAGGCAACTTTTTTGAAGCTTCCTGAGGAAGTATTTCCATTATTGTGCTTTCCCTACCTGGTGAGAGATGTTAGTAATCCAGGTCAAGTTGGCAGAGCTGTGGACTCCATGGAGCTTGAACCTTTCCAGCCTTTCTACCTACTATCTGTCAATAAAGAGGGCAGAGTGCTCAGTTAGTTTGGATCCTCTGAAGTCCATTATCATCTCCTTCTTTTTGGATGTGTTTAGGTTCAAGTTATTGATGTCACACAATCGCTATGTTTGAATAGGGTAAAAGTTGTGTGTGAAAAGAGTAGAGCGCTATGTGGAAGGCTGTAATGATGGTGTCCTGTTTACTCTGTATGCAAACACGTGAGAATTAGAATCAACAAGCATGGCAGTCTTCATGTGAGATAAAAATCTCTCAAAACAAATGGTGATGATGGGGTTAGGGCAACTAGCAAATTGTCATGTAGGCAGTTCAGTTTGCTGTTCTTAAACACTGGAACAGTGGTGGCTGTCTTGACCCAGGTGCTAAACATATATTACAGTAACATGAGGTTGCAGATGGCTGTAAAAACTCTCTGCTATATGATTTACACGTTTTAATACCCTTCCTGTTACTCTGTCTGTACCAGGAGCATTTCTTGCTTTGACTGTGACCTTATGGGGTTGTTGCCCTTCTCTGGAAGAGCAGGGGTAGCTTTGGGCTTTCTGTTGTGTCACTCAAGTGAGCTAAGAACTGGACCACGTGTCCAGTCGGGTGTTGTCTTTGGAATCTGCTGAGCTATGCCTTTGGACCCACATATACATTCAGAAACTGTAAGAATGGCTTTTCACTGCTGGTGGCACAAACAGTTTTCCTGAAATTATTTAGGATTACAAGTCCCAGTACAATTAGATAACCAGCTAGACTTCATGTTAAATAATACTGGTGTTTCTGCTACATGGTTTGCATTTTTATCTGGTTTCACCCTAATAAGTATGGGTTTCTTTTTTGAGTCTGGTTTCTCTCAATGTTTCTTCCTTGTGTTGACTGAGCAAGTTTTTCATCGCCCCTGGCACCACAGGCTGATTCATTTGAGATGTCTTTTCTTTTCAGCTTTTTCCCGTTCTCGAGAGTCGCCACAGCGAATCATCTGATTCGCACATTTTATTTGGCATGGGTTTTTATGTCTGATGCCCTTCCTGTCACAACCCTTTTCGCAAGGGACAGAAACATGCTGATGGCTTTGCAGCCTACTCTTTACAAAAGTCAGCAATGGTTCTTTTACATGCCTCTCACCATAGACAGTGAGAGACATGGCCCACCTTTGATAACCCAGTTAGGTGCAGTAGGGGGGGACAGTGACAACCCTGTCGGGACTCGAACCCCAACCTCAGGATTAGCGATCCTGCACCCTATCCACTAGACCATTTGAGATGTGTATAGTGTAAAGAAAAATGCTCAAAATCATAAGGTTAAATTATTTATCAAATGTGCATTATGTTGCTCTTTAAAAAAAAAAAAAAGGTTTTGTTTCACAGTTTATGGTTGTATTAGGGATATTAATGACTTAATGGTGAGTAACTTTGTTTTAATGCACTTAGATAAAATTGAAAAAAAAAATCATTTTCATAAACATTTTATTTTTTAAAAATGATATTTTCAACTCAAGAGAACAGGTTATTCATAACAGCAGAAGTAAATTGATTTATTTTAGTAAGGATAGAGGTTTTATTAAAACCTAAGGCACATTAATCACATTAGTGAAAGGTACTGCATTGTTCAGTTGGTGGCAATGAAAATAAATGGGCATTGATTGTCCAAGCAGAGCCTTTCTTTCAGATGCCAACGTTGGCGTGGCTCTTCCGCCTAGCTATGGAATGAAGGCAACAAACAGAAGCACAATAATATGTTTATCTAAAGAGAAGAGAACAGCAGAGCAGAAATAGTACCAAATGCATACAAGGAGACGTGGACACGCTATACAGTATATGTGTCTCAATTGGCTGCATTACTGGTAAGATAATAAAATAATTGACTGTGTGTGATGATTTATCATTTGAACTATTTTCAGAGCTATACAACCTTGTTGTATATCATATATTTTGGTATCATTACTATCGGTGTGTTGCTTGCATATACATATGTTCACATTGCATTTGTTTTCAGCTTGTGTTCATTGTGTAGAGTATATTATTATGATACGGTATACAGTACCTTGTAATGTACGTTTAAACTGGGCTGTGCTATAACTTATTTCACATTTTACATCAAGACACTGAAATATCCACCCATATTTTATCTGACCATATTATTTTGGTCCATATTAATTCGTGAATAGATAGAGATCATCCAGAGAATATTTCCAGAATAAAGTGTGCTATTTTTATTTTCTTATTCATCTATAGTCATTATTTATAAGGAAAACAAAAGTTATTTATCATCTATGTGTTCTCTATGTCCTACATCAAGGCCACTTTTGCTTTGGTATGTCTCAGTCAGGCACAATGATTTGTTTGTATTCTGTTTTTCCTGGCGAGGATGTTATGAAGCTTTGCACGTCTGCTTCTGAGAGGCTCAACATCAAGAAAAAAGTTTCACTTTTTTACCCTCTTAGTTATAGATGTTGAAACTGGTGTATTGGTGTTAACCCTTTGTCTAATCCACTTAGTTTACGATTATCCAGTCTTTTTTGAGCTAATATGGGAAAAATATAAAATTATTCACAGTAGCCCAATAGTAGCCCACACACAAACGTATTTGTGTTAGACTATATGACAGTTATGTACTGTGTGTGCTCACATGAATGGTGAATGGGCGGGCTGTGGAGGGTCATGTGGGTGTATTTTTGTGACCCTTAATGAGGTTTATTATGATATTGTTATTTAAGTCTGTTAAGGAGTTTGGTGTTTTTCTTGTATATGAATGGTGCAACAGAAAGCTCACTGGCCTTAATTGTAATTTATTGATCTGATTGAATTACAAATCCAATTTGTTCGGATTCTTTTTCTTTCCATGAAGATAAATTTAATAGTTTGATTAAGATCTTAAACAAGAGATTTATGACACTGATACTTTTCTTCACATTGCAAGTTGTGCTATTTTCAATCTGATAAAGTTTCGTGAAAAACCCTCCTCATATTTCCTGGAGTGACTGACAAGAAATTAACAATCTAATTTGTTACAGAAATGTATACAGTATGTGACAAATTATTTGGTCATAAAGTACTTTTTTTTTTTTTTAAACCAAAGGATTTTCATATACTGTGGTATTATGTACATTTTATTTGAAAGCATTAACAAATTAAATGAGCATCCTTCTGTTTACTGACTATTTTTTCTCTGCATTACAGGGTATATACTTACTGTCAGTGTTCCTGCTCATAGGAGGACGCCCCGAGGATTATCTTTTGAGTCACACTGGCCTGCAGGCAGTCATGGACAAGGTAGTCTGAGTACAGACTTTTGAGGAAATACAACTTATTATTGGGGAGGCTTTCTCAATTCTTGTCACCAAACTTTATCCAGTAGTCATGACAACCATGGCACAACAGCTCCTAGGCTTCTTCCTGGGTCTCCTGGGACTGGTCGGGACTCTGATATCAACAGTGATTCCTCATTGGCGCCAATCAGCTTATTTTAGTGCCAATTTTATCACTGCTTCATACTACATGAAAGGCCTATGGATGGAGTGTGTGAGTCACACAGCTGGCATTTATCAGTGTGAATTTCATCGATCAATGCTTTCTTTGCCCAAAGATCTGCTTGCTGCTCGGATTTTAATGGTGCTGTCCTGCACCACCTCAGTTTTAGCTGCTATTGTTTCAGCTGTGGGTATGAAATGTACCAGATGTGTCTACCAATCCAATGCTAAGGGCTTCATAGCTGTGAGTGGTGGCTCATTCTTTATCCTGGCTGGCCTTTTCTGCCTTATTACTACATCCTGGACAATCTGGGATGTTATTAGCAATTCATATGATCCATTTTTTACTGCTGGGATTAAATATGAGATTGGTCTAGCTGTGTACATGTCTTTCTCATCAGCTATTTTAAGTATTTTTGGAGGTGTGATGCTTTTTGCAGCATCATGGGATGTAAAAAATTATGCAGGACACAAAGTGGCAGACCCAAAGAATCCAGAAAAAAAACTACACCATGTCCCACTCTATCAAGCAAACAGTGCTGTTGAAAGTAATCTTTCATCATCACCAACTTTTCCCACCATCAGTGGATGTAGCTTAAGTGATAGCAGTAGTGAAAATAATATTAAGAATAAAACATAAAGTGAAGTTCCGGCAAAATTAAATGGCATCAGCAATGCTATTTGTGCATGCATGTGTGTGTGTGTGTGTGTGTGTGTGTGTGTGTGTGTGAGAGAGAGAGAGAGCGAGAGGTGGAAATGTTGATGAATACATACATTTGACAATGTCACAAGTGAATTCCAATTTCTTTCTTTTTTTTTTTAACCAAGGAAAAATTTATAATAATTTAAATATTTTCATTTTGTCAATGACAAGAAAAGGGGTCATTTTTACAAACAGTGCCTTTCTAGCATTCTGTAAGCTAAAATATAATGTGCAATATAATGTGCATTTATGTATTTCATTAATTATGGAACATAATGTGCAATACAATGTGCATTATAAAATAATATAGCAAGAAACCTTTAATATTGATTATGTCTTCATCACTGACGAATGTCCTGTCACACATGTGGACGTTCATGTATAAAAGCCCATATCTTACCAAGTTCTTAACCGATTTTAATCAACTATGACTTAAAATAACCCTCTGATGGTACTGAATAATGTGTGCTAGCAGTAGCACTGGAAATAAATTTCTTATAATCTTTACATCTTCTTAAGTATAAACATTCTCATTTTCCTGGGCAAATTAATTACACTTTCAAGACTATATATATGACAGAAAAACAATCAAATGGCCTCATTTATAACTAAATATATGCTATTGTAGCAAATATGACATCAATAAGCTCTATTGACCCTCTGCAAGCATGTCCATGATGGAACCACACTCCTCAGTGTTTGTCATGATGAATAATTATCATATAAAAAAAAGAATCAGACACCTTCAAGATATTCAAATTACAAGGAATAAAAATGTGTAAGTGCGCCTAAAAATTCTTGTTGCCCAAGACACTTGAGGCTCCAGATGCTGTTCTAGCTGTGTCTTGTACAGGACCTGTTTTATGGTTGTAAATATAGTGACCATTGCAAGCAATCATATGACACAAAGTTGATGCTGAAGCAGACATTGCTATGAGTCCTAATGGAGATTTTGTTGTTATGAGTCCAATGGAGATTGAGTCATCAGGAGGCTTGAACTACAACTTTTGTGCAGCCAGTTCTTTTTTAGGTAGCTTTCCTTGCATGACTGAACTTATCTATGTGTACAGATAGGTGTCAGAAATGTTTTACTATTGTTTGCAAATTATTTCTATTTGCTTTTAGGAGATCTTGAAGGTTTCTACAGTTTATGCAAAATGATTTTCGTCAATATTCTTGATGGCCACATTTAAGCTTGGTCATAAATTGTCTAAAAGTTGCTTAGTTAATTAAGTACTTTTTAAAATTATTATTATTTTACTAATTAATTTGAGCCAAATTACATGATTGCAACAAGTCTTTTGCCCAGCCTAGAATGGATATGTTTGTCTTTTATTAGCTGTAAAACGTATAAATAACTTTACAAGTTCTTGTTGCTTTCACAAAACAATCTGTAGACTTGTAGGATTCTAAGTTGATGAAAATTGGTTCATCAGAAGTGAAACTATCAGTTGTTGTCATGAGTATTAGGCACACATGCGATGAAAACTTTGTTGATGACTTCATTGGCTGAACTGAAATGCCCACTAGGGTCATGGGGAGGTCGGCTCCTATGTTAGCTGACCCTGGGCAAGCACAGACTTGGGTGAGTTAGGATCCAGCTTTCCCATGAACCTAGTAGGCACATCTTGAACAGCTCACCAGCCTATTGCAGGGCTAGCACGTGGAATCATTCACACTCACACTATGGGAAATTTAGAACATCCAATTAGCCTATCTTTGGACTGGCTGAGAAAACAAGAGTACCCAAGGAAGCCTACAGAAGAATGAGAAAAACATGTAAACACCTGAGCCGATTATGGGACTCAAACCCAGGACCTTCTTGCTATTCATGCTAACCACAATGATGCCCACTAGGAGTTTAATGATACAGCTAATTGTTTTATATAATTCCGAATGAGGTTTCATGAGTCTGTACCCACTATTGTAACTCAATTTAATAGCTGTTAATGAAAATGGCTGTTAATGCCTGACTGAAAATATGTAAATTTCAGAATCATAGTAATGGTCCATGACTCTGAGAAAGGACAGAGTACACTGTGGACAACTCGCTAAGCCACCGCAGGGCAGTTTTAATTATTGAACTGTAATAATGATAAATATTTATATCAACTGAAAATAGAAATACCATATAACCCATCTGCCTCACAGCAAGAGGGTCCTGGATGCAAATCCCAGATTGAATGTTCTCCCTGTGCATGCATGGGTTTCCTCTGCCCCGTGATGAACTAGATCGCTATTCAGGGAGTACCCAGCCTTCACCAAGAGTCAACTAAGCTTGCATAGACTACAGCCTCCCTATGACCCTAGTATGATGAAACAGTTTGGTAAATAATTGAATGAATGGATGCATAAGTAGCAGCACCTTATGATCTTGATTGTGAATTTTATGTATCATTTACCCTAGTAGCTACCACACATTTTGTCTTAACTACAAGTTCATAAACAAAAACTAATGTAAAAATGCATAAATAAATCAATGAAATATTCATTTATATAAAAAGAACTACTGTGTATTATTAAAGATAGGACCCTTTCTCACTCTAGATGATGTAAATATGGGTTTCAGGCTATCAGGTAATTTATGTTCGTTATGTTGAAGTTTCAATATTGTTGTAGAACAAGCAAAGGAGCATAAATTAACTAATTACAGTGATTTTCTTGAGTTGAAGTTTAATAAATCCAACAAAACTATCATTCAAACACCACGTGACCTGTGTTTATTAGTTCAATTATTAACACACGGAGCATTCATAATTGCCCTCATGTAACAGGTTGGTGAAGAAACTAGCACAGATACAATCGCAGAAATCAACAGGTTTTACACATGTTTCATGGGACAACTGTACTTTTCCCAGGATCACTAATTCAATATGGATTTCCCTCATAATCTCTCGGTTGACATAATATAGGATTTTCCCTTATCAGCGCAAGTTGGAATGCTAATCTAATCTGTTACATGTGTCCAAAATTGATAATTACAGAACTCATAAGTGGACACAGAAGAGGAAAAAAAAATATTGGTTTCTCATGCGCATGAGAAATTATAAGCTACAGTGGTGTGGAAAAAGCGTTTGCCTCCTTCCTGATTTATGAAGTTTTTTGCATGTCACACACAGGTCTAAGATTATCAAACAAATTTAAAAATACAAAGACAAGACAAGTAAACACAAAAGGCATTTTTAAAATAAAGGCTTTCTTTACTATAAAGGGAGAAAAAGTCCAAACCTACATACCTCTGTGTGAAAAAGTGCTTGCCATATAAACTGAATAACTGATTGAGCCACCCTTCGCAGCAATAACTGCAAGCAGGCATTTGTGATAACTTGTAATGACCCTTTCACAACATTGTGGAGAAATGTTGGCCTACCCATCTTTGCAAAATTGTTGTAATTCAGCCACATTGTATGAAAAACACTTTTTTTTTATTGGTCGGATGAAATATGCTAATTTTTTGAGAGAGGGGTTTTTGGTTTTTCTTTACTTTTTTTGCCAAAATTATCAATATTAAAACAATAAAAATCTTGAACTACTTCAGTTGGTGTGCAATGAATCTAAAATATATAAAAGTTTAATTTTTATCAGTACATTACAGAAAATAATGAACTTAATCACAATATGCTAATTTTTCAGAAGGACTGTCTGTCTTCCTTTTGGCTTTTTCCCTTTTACTCGGGAGTCGCCACAGCAAATCATCGGATTCGCACATTTTCATTTGGCAGAGGTTTTTACGTCGGATGCCCTTCCTGTCACAACCCTTTTAGCAAGGGACAGAAACACGCTGACGGCTTTGCAGCCTACTCTTTAGTAAAGTCAGCAAAGGTTCTTTTACATGCCTCTCACCATAGACAGTGAGAGACATGGCCCACCTTTGATAACCCAGTTAGCCGCACTGGGGGGGACAGTGACAACCTTGTGGAGAGTGGGACTCAAACCCCCAACCTTTGGATCAGCGATCCAGCACCCTATACCAGTAGACCACCACTGCCCCGAATTTTTGAGAAGGACTAGTATATGTATATATATATAGTCTGCGACCTACTTACGAAATTAATCCATTCCAGCACCTTTTTTCGAAACGTGGATGTTTCGTAAGTAGAGGCACATTTTACATGTCAAACACCTGATTCGTTCCAAGGCTCCCAAGACTACCCCATAAACCCTTTAATAATCATAAACGTACAGTACACCAATTTTGTATGAAATACGCATGAAATATGTGTTAAAAGTAAAAGAAAATGATTTATTAAACCATTTAAACATTATTCACATATTTATTAATTAAACCATTATTAAACTTTTTTATTAACGCACACACACACACACTGTCTCACTCTATCTCTCACACACACACACACACACACACACAATACACATCTCTAACATTTGTGTATTGTGGCAAGCTCCACTGAGTGCGGGCTCCACCTACAAGCAGGATGCCAGAGCATTTTAAGACGGGGAATTTAAAATGCATTCCCTGCTTGACAGATCGGAGGTCCAAACTCATCTTTAACTTGGTTTCTTGAGGGATCGGAGGTCCAGATGAGCCGCATTTTGCTCATATTTTGGCGAAGTGCGCCACATTTATTAAACATTTACAAAATTAAACAACCTAAAAAACTAAACTAAAAACTAAAGAGTTAAGCCTCCTTTCATCTCTGACTGACTCTATAGGCAGTCTCCCTCTCTCGCTCTCTCTCTCTCACACACACACACACACAAAACTCTGTCTCTATGTTTTGCCGATTGCAGGCTCCGCCCATAAGCAACATGCAGCTGACAAAACAATTCTATTTAAATGTTTAAATGGATGGGATGTTGTATTTAAAGCAGAATTACAGTACCTGTTTGAAAAATCAGAGGTCCTGATTCAATATTAACTTTCTTCCTTGCAAGATCGGACGTCTTGTTTCACGGAGCACTCTGCTCATGCTTCAATATCATACTGAAATAATCGCCTCCATCACTGTATTTCCGCTTTAAGGTCTCCTTCTGCTTCAAAATTATCCCGATTGTAGAGGGGTTTCGGTGATAACGAAATATAACACTGCAATGATCTCAAAACAAGCAACAGTCCTGTTCAACTCTCCTTGACGCGTGTGACAAACAAGCTTTATGGGTGCAGTACTATGGAGATTCAGCTCCCCCCTGGCCAATGGGAGGCCAGCGAGGCGGGATGTAGGGAGAAAGCCAATGAGAGAGCAACTCGCGCATCGTGTGAAATTTTGATTGGAGTGTTTGAATTTTGAATGATGCGTTTGGTGCTTTTCATAAGAGAAGGATGTTTTCGTATCCAGGGGACGAAAACTTGGGAAAATGTTTTCGTACTCAGAGGGATTCGTAAGTAGTGGGCTCACTGTTGTGTGTATATATATATATATATATATATATATATATATATATATATATATATATATATATATATATATATATATATATATATATATATTCGACATAATAAGCACCCTGCTCCAATAAGACATGGATCTGTGGTACTCTTTTTTGGCATGAAAGTCTCACAGTCTCCCGGAAGCTAGGTCGAGGAGGTATGATGAAGGGGATGTTGCACTTGGCTTCCCTGTGCTGCAGTGAGAAACAAGCAGTCCGACTGCTGTGTTTACTGTGTCTGAAAACATTGGCAGCAGAGAGCATGAACCCAAACAAATTCAGGCGTCACATAAAGACATCACACCCAAGTGATGAGCCGCGTGAGTTTTGTCAGCGAAAACGTGCCGAGTATCGCCAACAACAACCATCCTGCTTTGTTAATGCTACTCCAGCAAACCAGCGAGCTCTGTTAGCATCAGGTAAGGTGGAGTACCAAACTGCTCAGTGCAGAAAACCCTTCAGCAGAGCAGAGGAACTGATCCTACCTGCAGCACACACGGTCTCTGGCATGCTGGATGACGTCACTACAGCAAAAATAAATCCAGGTTGAAGTTTAGCATTGAGCAGGAGCTGAGAGTGTAGTCTTCTTCTTCTTCTTCTTTTACTTTCGGCTGCTCCCTTCAGGGGTCGCCACAGCAAATCATCCGCCTCCACCTCACCCTGTCCTCCGCATCTTCTTTTCTGACTCCAACGACCTTCATGTCTTCCTTCACCACATCCATAAATCTCTTCTTCGGTCTTCCTCGAGGCCTTCTGCCTGGTAGTTCCAACCTCAGCATCCTACTGCCAATATACTCACTATCCCTCCTCTGTACATGTCCAAACCATCTCAATCTAGCCTCTCTGACTTTGTCTCCAAAACATCTTACGTGGGCTGTCCCTCTGATATACTCATTTCTGATCCTATCCATCCTCGTTACTCCCAGGGAGAACCTCAACATTTTCATCTCCGCTACCTCCAGCTCTGCCTCCTGCCTTTTCCTCAGCGCCACTGTTTCTAAGCCATACAACATCGCTGGCCTCACCACCATCTTGTACACTTTTCCCTTCATTCTTGCTGACACTCTCCTATCGCACATCACACCGGATACTTTTCTCCAACCATTCCAGCCTGCCTGCACACGCTTCTTCACCTCTTTTCCACACTCTCCATTGCTCTGGATTGTTGAGCCTAAGTACTTAAAATCCTCCACCTTCGTTATCTTCGTTATCTTCGTTACCTCCCTGTAACATCACCGTTCCTCCTGGGTCCTTCTCATTCACACACATGTATTCTGATTTTCTGAGGCTAACCTTCATTCCTCTCCTTTCCAGGGCATACCTCCACCTCTCTAGATTTTCCTGTACTTGTTCTCTGCTCTCACTACAGATCACGATGTCATCTGCAAACATCATAGTCCATGGAGATTCTTGTCTCACCTCGTCTGTCAGCCTGTCCATCACCATAGCAAACAAGAAGGGGCTCAGAGCTGACCCTTGATGCAGTCCCACCTCCACCTTGAATTCGTCGGTCACACCGACAGCACACCTCACCACTGTCTTACATCTCTCATACATGTCCTGCACCACTCTAACATACTTCTCTGCCACTCCAGACTTCCTCATGCAATACCACAGTTCTTCTCTTGGCACCCTGTCATATGCTTTTTCCAGATCCACAAAGGCACAATGTAGCTCCCTCTGACCTTCTCTGTACTTCTCTATTAACATCCTCAAGGCAAACATTGCATCTGTGGTGCTCTTTCTTGGTATGAAACCAAACTGTTGTTCACAAATGCTCACCTCTGCCCTTAGTCTAGCTTCCACTATTCTTTCCCATAACTTCATCGTATGGCTCATCAACTTTATCCCTCTGTAGTTGCTGCAACTCTGCACGCCTCCCTTGTTCTTAAAAATGGGCACCAGCACACTTCTCCTCCACTCCTCCGGCATCTGCTCACTCTCTAGTACCTTGTTGAATGTTCTTGTCAGAAAATCTACTGCTACCTCTCCTAGACACTTCCATACCTCCACAGGTATATCATCAGGACCAACTGCCTTTCCATTCTTCATCCTCTTCAATGCCCTTCTCACTTCACCCTTACTGATCTTTGCTACATCCTGCTCCTCAATGGTTACCTCTTCTACTCTTTTTCTCTCTCATTTTCCTCATTCATCAGCTCTTCAAAGTACTCTTTCCATCTTCCCAGCACACTTCTGTCATTAGTCAATACAGTTCCCTCTCTGTCCTTTATCAATCTAACTTGCTGCACGTCCTTCCCATCTCTATTTCTCTGCTGTGCCAACCTGTATAGATCATTTTCTCCCTCTTTACTGTCCAACCTATCATACAAGTCATCATACGCCCTCTGTTTGGCCTTAGCCACTGCTACTTTCGCCTTACGCTGTGTCTCCCTGTACTCCTGTTTACTCTCTTCGGTCCTCTCAATGTCCCACTTCTTCTTAGCTAATCTCTTCCTTTGTATACACTCCTGCACTTCCTCATTCCACCACCAAGTCTCCTTATCTACTTTCCTTCCAGAGGACACACCAAGTACTCTCCTACCTGTGTCCCTGATCACATTTGCTGTGGTTGTCCAGTCATTTGGAAGCACTTCCTGGCCACCCAAAGCCTGTTTCAACTCCTCCTTGAAGACAACACGACACTCTTCCTTTTTCAGCTTCCACCACTTTGTCTTCTGCTCTGCCTTTGCCTTTTTCACCTTTCTCACCATCAGAGTCATCCTGCACACCACCATCCTATGCTGTTTGGCAACACTCACCCACGATGACTTTGCAGTCACTGACTTCCTTCAAATTACATCGCCTACACAAGATGTAGTCTACCTGTGTGCGCCTACCTCCGCTTTCATAAGTCACCCTATGCTCCTGTTTCTTCTCAAAGAAAGTATTCACCACAGCCATTTCCATCCTTTTTGCAAAATCTATCAACATCTGTCCTTCATGCGTTCCTGTCCTGGATACCAAACCTGCCCATCACTTCCTCGTCCCCTCTGTTGCCTGCCCCAACATGTCCATTGAAGTCTGCACCTATGACCACTCTTTCACCTCTGGGGGTATTCTGTATCACTTCATCTAAGTCACTCCAGAATCTCTCCTTCTCTTCTAGCTCACATCCTGCCTGTGGGGCATAAGCACTAACAACATTGAGCATTACACCTTCAATTTCTAACTTGAGATTCATCACTCTGTCTGACACTCTTTTCACTTTTAGAACATTCCTGACAAACTGCTCCTTCAAGATGACTCCGACTCCATTTCTCTTCCCATCCACACCGTGATAAAATAGCTTAAACCCTGCTCCTAAGCTTTTAGCTTTGCTACCTTTCCACCTGGTCTCCTGAACACACAGTATGTCCACCTTCCTCCTCTGCATCATGTCAACCAGCTCTCTAGCTTTTCTGTGCATAGTTCCAACATTCAAAGTCCCCACTCTCAGTCCTAGACTCATGCCTTTCCTCTTCTCTCTCTGCCTACGGACACGCCTCCCACCTCTCCTTCTTCGACGTCTTCGACCAACAGTAGTCCAATTTCCATCAGCACCCTGTTGATTGACAGCACTGATGGCGGTCGTTGTTAACCCGGGCCTCGACCGATCCGGTATGGAGGTAATACTTTTGATTTGCATAATCAATAATTGGCATTGGTTTTACGTCGGATGCCCTTCCTGACACAACCCTCTGCATTTCTCCGGGCTTGGGACCGGCATGAGGGGGAGAGACACTGGTTAGTGCCCCCCCCCCACCTCATGGCTGCATTCAGGAGCTGAGAGTGTAGTGTCGTGCTTTAAACCCGGCTTCGAAAAGCTGTGCACTGCGAAACGTGCTTATTGTAGACGTTAATCTGGACTTAATCATTTTTGACAATAAATAAATAAATAAAAATAATACAAATTATTTTGTTCATTTTTGTTTTGTAGGTTAAAGTGTTTTATATATTGTGCTCCTTAGTTATTTATTATTATTTATTGATTTTATTTAATTTTATTTTTCAGGATCAAATGGTTTAAATTGTAGGTCAAAAATGTTTACAGATTAAATAAGGATACTTTTTTATTTCAGGAAAATTGATGCACTTTAAATCTTTTTGTTTAAAGACTAAAAATTGTTAATAAAGTTATTTTTTGTTGGAAATTGATCTTTATTTCTTTATTTTTTATTTTATTTTTTTATTTTTTGGAATCCATAATGACAATAAGGATTTATTATGTTAATTATAGGATATAGTCTTATGCAGAGAATTACTTATAACAATTTTTAGACAGTTTTTATATTGGGGGGCATGAAATGTTTTCCTCTTCCTGGGGGGGTGCAACAGAAAATAATTGAGAAGCACTGCCCTAGGTTTGAGTGAGGAATAAATAATGAATGGTCAACTTAACTTGATTCCTGGTCCACAGCCTATCAAAGGAAGGCTGGTGTAGAAAAAATTCCTCTAGATTTACATTACAGCTAGCACTACACTCAGAGCTGCTGTTACTGATTAGCTTCCTGCTTAGGATTATGTATGGTTAATCAGGAGGATGTGAATTCAAGTCCCAGTGCTATCACAGCTGTGTCCCCAGCATGGGGCCGGAGGTAGCGTGGTTATGCTGCTGGGCTCATGATCAGGAGGTTGTAGGTTTGAATCTACCCTACTGTGCTAAGACCCCCTGGGCAAAGTCACCTGTCTGCCTCTGTTGACTCAGCAGTATTAAAAAATCCTGGGAAGGTCACCTGCAATGGACTAGTGTCCCAATAAGGAGAAGTTGAACTCCTAGTCACTTTTTCTTCTTCTTTTCCTTTCGGCTGTTCCTTCAGGGGTCGCCACAGCGAATCATCTACCTCCATCTCACCCTATCCTTTGCATCTTGTTCTCTTGCACCAACTACCTTCATGTTCTCCTTCACCACATCCATGAATCGTCTCTTTGGTCTTCCTCTAGGCCTTCTGCCTGGTAGTTCCAACCTCAGCATCCTACTACCAGTATACTCACTATCCCAAAAACCAGGAATAAGCACTGGCTCTTAGGAGCCACAAGGCTCAGGTGTATAAAGCCCAATAGATTTACCTTTCCACAGCTGTGCCATTCAAAAACAAAACCTGACTCCTCAGTTGTATATATGTAAGCTTTGATTTTCACCAAAGTGGATAAACTAGAATGTAAATAAAATAAAGTGCAGCAGTGCAATACAGTCATAGAGTTTGTTGATTCAATATCCTTTTACAAAGAACTGTCTGTTTGTGTGTGTGCGCTAGTGGAGGAGGGTTGCATGCCTGTGTGTGTGTGTGTGTGTGTGAGAGAGAGAGACTGAGTGGGTGATGGGGTTGATGGCTTTCAGAGCTCTGGGGTAAACATTGTTTTTATGTCTGGTTAAGTGCTATAAACCGTCCATTTCCCGGGTGTGTGGGATCAGGCACGATGCAGCTGGCCTTCTTGTAGATCCAGACAGCATATATTGTGTCCAGATCTAGTAGACAGCAGCCCATGATCGCCCTGTGCAGTTCTCATCACCCAGGGCTTTCTGTCCTTAGCTGTGCAGCTGCCGTACCACACCGTTGCACTGAGACAGAGAATACTCTCTACTGTAGCGCTGTAAACGTTCTTGAGCAGCTGAGAGAAGAGTCCAGTATGTTTCAGCTTCCTGAGGAAGAAGAGTCTTTTTTTGTGCCTTCTTTACAGTGTATGAGGTGTTGACAGACCAGGATAGGTCAGATGACATGTGAATGCCCAGGGACTTAATACTGTTCACATGCTCCACTGCCTCCCCATGAATACAAAGAGAGCGTGCTCTGTCTTCCTAGTCCTCCTGTAGTCCACTGTGACCTCCTTGGTCTTTCTGGTGTTCAGAATAGGGGCTATTAGTTGAACCCCAGTTTATGAAGTGCTGTATCTCCTCCCTGTAGTGGGTCTCATCATTGTCTGATATGAAGAGTACCACAGTGGTGTTGTTGGCAAAGTTCACTTGCGTGTTTGTGGAGTGGATAGTCGGTTGCTGAGAAAGTCTTTGGTCCAGTAATACAAAGTGACTGAAAGTCTCAAGTCATAGCGCTTCAGTCCCAGGTTCTCTGGGAGAACAGTGTTAAAAGCTGAACTGAAAAAACTGAAGCTGAACAAATAGCATCCTGACATAATCATTCAGGTGCTCCAGGTGAGTAATTGCTGTGTGGAGTGCTAGCAAGACTGCATCCTCCGTAGAGCGGTTCTCCCTGTAGGCAAAGTGTAGGTTGTCCAGCCCCATCCTTGGGGTATTTAAGTGGGATCCTCTTCAAGCACGCAGGTAGCTGCTGATTTTTTGGGCAAAGGAACAATGATGGAGGACTTGAGGCGGACAGGGACCATAGCAAGTTGCAGGGACAGGTTGAAAATGTCCAGGAAACTCCTGCCAGTTGGTCAGTGCATAATTTCATGGTCTGGCCCGACACCTTATCTGGTCCTGCAGCCTTCTTGAGATCGATCTTCCTCAGGATATAACACACTTCATGCCATTGCAGTATGAGGAGCTGCTGCTTGTCCTCTGGTGAGGGAAGATGTATAGCTTCCTGTTGCTCGATGAGTCAAAGCATGCAAAGACGCTGTACAGGGGGTCAATTAGAAATCAATTTATGTTTTTGCCCTTAACTAAGGAGCTTTGGGTAGTGACTGAAAGAACATGAACAAGAGTACAAATAGCTGAAATGAGCTTCCTTGTACAGGGGTATGGCTTTCCCATAGAGATAGGGAGGTAGTTTGGTCATCCAGGAGAAGCTCAGAGGAGAACCACTGCTCCTTTATGCTGAGAGTAGCTCGTTGAAGTGAATTGGACATCTGATTAGCGTTCCTTCTGAATGCCTCCATGGTGTGAGGTTTTGGGTATGTGTAACTGGAAAGAAACCACTGGGGTGACCCAGAACATCCTGAAGAGATTACGTCTCTCAGGTGGTTTGGGAACACCTCAGTGTCCCCCTCAAATTGCTGGAAAAAGTGGCTAGGGAGAGGGACATCTGGGCCTCACTGCTTAGCCTGCTGGGATGTGACCTGACCCCAAGTTAAGCGAAAAGAAGATGAAGATGATTGAATAAATTTGAGGCAAAACAAATACATTTGTTATATATGTTGTAAAACACAATCAATTAATGCTATACAATCCACATTGTACTTGACACACACACACACACACACACAGAGAGAGAGAGAGTAGGTGTGTCAATTGCTTGTTGCCTTTGTTTCAACAACTCTTATCCTACCCTAATCGTACCTGGTACGTTACTACAGCAACATCGGCTCTGGCACCACTGACCTCCGGTCCCACTAATCCTGAAACAGGGACATGAGACGGGAGTGTGTTACTGCATGATATTACACTGCATGAATGAATAAGGTGCACAGTGTGTTGTGTATTAACACATTACATTACAGTCACTCTGGTTTCAGAAGAGTAAAGCACTTCATTTCATTTATTACAGACATATTTTCAATCTTACAGATTCTTTATATATAGGGGCAGTGGTGGTCTAGTGGTATAGGGCGCTGGATCGCTGATCCAAAGGTTGGGGGTTCGAGTCCCACTCTCCACAAGGTTGTCACTGTCCCCGCCAGTGCAGCTAACTGGGTTATCAAAGGCGGGCCATGTCTCTCACTGTTTATGGTGAGAGGCATGTAAAAGAACCATTGCTGACTTTTGTAAAGAGTAGCTGCATAGCAATCAGCATGTTTCTGCCCCACAATGGCCTGGCGAGCTATTCAGGGTGTACTCTGCACTCGCCCAGAGTCATCTGAGATGAGTACCAGCCTCCTCGCGACCCTAATTCGGATTAAGCAGTTCAGAAAATTAAAGAATGAATTCAGAGGTTTTGTCATGCTTAAATTACCATGAGGCTGGTCAATAAAGTCTTTAAAATTCCAAACACACTTGGGTTGGAATTCTGGGAATCTTCATTGATGAAAGCCAAATCAGCACTATTAATGAGTGCAGTATAGCCTAAAAATGGCTTCAGAGATGAACACAAATGCATAATAAAAAGTTCATAATGTACCACGGGGGTGAGGGCTATTAATTTTTTTTTTTAATGCATCAAATAGCATTATGGCTCCCTTTAAAGCTTCCAAGGAGCCATACTTATTCAGTCATCCATTTGTTTATTTTCTGCACTGCTTAAGCCCACTAGGGTTTCAGGAATCCTGGAGCCTACCTCAGCTGACTTTGAAGGTGAGGCACCCACTGAACAGCTCACCAAACTACTGTAGGCCCAATACACACCCAATTGTTCACACTCAAACCTAGGAGTAATTAGAAGCAGTCCATTATCCAAATGTGCATTGCCCAGAGGAAACCCATAGCATGGGGAGAACATGGAAACTTCGCACAGAAACACCCGGATCCCCATATTCAAACCTAGGAGTCTTGCAGTAAGGTGTACGTGTTAAGCTCTGCCCACTGATGCCACCAAAAAACTGAGCACATAAATATAAAATGTTTAATTCTGTTTATCCACCGACTGGTGTTTTCCCAATAAAACAACCTGTTAGTTATGAAATTTTTTGACATGTGCATACGAGACGCTGTATTTTAAGAGCAACAGACACAGAATAGAAATGCTGACACAGCACAGCAGCAGAGGTTGAAATGGTCTGTCCAGAAGAAAAGCCCACTTGTTCAATTAAGTACCTTCCCCTCGGAGCCAAGCAGCATGTGTGTGTATTTTTCCCAGCTCGAGTGCGGATTTACTGCTCAGTGGCACATGCCTCCCTCTGCCTGTCTCCTACTAGTCCCAGGAATTCTGACTGAGTGGTACAGACGTCGTCAGCTCCCTCTTTAAATGGGATCTCATGACTGAGATTCTCCTCAGTTAGTCGATACTTTCCCTTCAGAAGAAACAACACCATTTTGGAATCAGCACTGGTATGTACGAGTGCTGTCAATATCTTACATCTACAGCCAGGTAAGATGCTTAAATCAGATCAAGCAGATCATGGGATTTCATTAACAGAAACAGTATATAATGCTCTGAAATAACTCATTATAAAAATCATACTGTGCTTTAGGTGGAAAAAACAAATTCATTTAATCAAATACTGTACATAGAAAGTAGTTAATAATATTCTTAACTTTTATCAGTCATTATCATAAGATATCACAGAGTAATCTGCATAATCTCTGAATCATCATGATCATCTGTATTACAACAAGCAGAGTGAGGATTTTGTGAAAATAGTCATAGACTAGAAGAGAGCACAATACCTTTTCTAAATTTTAACGTTGCTTGGGAGAAGAAATCTTTCAGTAGTGGCACTATAAAACAGCTCAACATTCATTTATTTTCAGAACCGCTTAATCCTAATTATGGTCACGGGGAGGCAGCCAACTCTGGGCGAGAGCAGAGTACACCCTGGGCATCTCACCAGACCAGGGCATAAACACGCTGACAGCTATGCAGTTCAGTTCATTTTATGTAACCGCTTCATCCTAATTAGGGTCACGGGGAGGCTGGTGCCCATCCCAGCCAACTCAGGGCAAGGGCAGAGTACACCCTGGATAGCTCGCCAGGCCATCGCAGGGCGGAAACACATTGACAGCTTTGCAGCCTACTTTTGTCGAAAGTCAGCAATGGTTCTTTTACATGCCTCACACCATAGACAGTGAGAGACATGGCTGGCCTTTGATAACCCAGTTAGCTGCACTGGGGGGGGGGGGGGGGCAGTGACAACCTTGTGGAGAGTGGGACTCGAACCCCCAACCTTTGGATCAGTGATCCGGCACCTTATACTACTAGACCACCACTGCCCCAAGGCTATGCAGTTACTCTTGACAAAAGTCAGCAATAGTTTTTGACATGAACCTCTCAACACAGATAATGAGAGACTTGGCGAGCCTTTGATTACCCAGTTAACTGCACTGGCAGACAGAAGTAACAGCCCAGTGATAGTGAAGCTTGAACACCCAACCTTCAAATCATCATCTTCTTCCGCTTAGTCCAGGGTCGGGTCGCGGGGGCAGCAACCTTAGCAAAGAGGTCCAGCCAGACATTCCTCTTCCGAGCCACTTCCTCCAACTCTTCCGGGGGGACACCGAAGCGGCCCCAGACAAGCCGAGAGACATAGTCCCTCTAGCGTGTTCTAGGTCGACCCCGGGGTCTCTTTCCGGTTGGACATGCCCGAAACACCACACCAGGGAGGCGTCCGGGGGGCATTCTGACCCGATGCCCGAGCCACCTCAACTAGCCCCTCTCAATGCGTAGGAGCAGCGGATCTACTCCGAGCTTTCCCCGGATGGCGGAGCTTCTCACCAGGATCCTACCACCAGGCCACCACTGTCAAAGTGTTTACACTATATTAATAATTTAAAAAATGAAAAGGCTGCTGGTGTAAAACTCACATTGTGAACAGCTTGCCAAAGCATAGGAGGCCAATACAAAGCCATTCACACTCACACTCACACCTAGGGGCAATTTGGAACAGCCAATCAGCCTAATGTGCATATTTTTGGACTGTGTGGGGAGACAGGAATATCCGGAGGAAACCCATGCAAACACAAGAAGAACATGTAAACTCCACACAGAACCATTCATGAAGCCTGGGGCTGCTTCTTGCAATGAGGCGGATGTGCTTACCAGTACACCACCATGCCTTCCTGAGGACTAATCAATTGAGATTAACTATTTATTAAAGTTGTGAACTTTACTAGCACTGAAGCTGAGCAACAATCTGCTCCAATAGTCAGCACCACTCACTAGTTCAAATAACTTCCATATTCACATAAAAATTACAAAAGTGGTCGGGGGCAAAGATATCATGCAGGGGAGATGAACAGGGTATATGGGTCTGTTGTTGTGGGCTTGTTTTTGCTAACATTTAATGGGCAAACCACATAGCAGAGCTCCACTAGTACTCTGTGTCCTCTTTTTCTTTATCCCTGTGTCATTCTTCATGATGTCCACTCAGTGTCTCACATGGCCAACACACTTTGTGACATCAACTATGAACTAACCTACAAAGAGGGACACAGCTACCCTGAGACATTCCACCCATAGAGCTCAATGCATTACTTCTAATTATAAAATGACATAAATAAATAATATTAACGTTATGAATTCTGAAATGTTTTATTTCCTATGTTGAGGCTCTCCTGTGGATGGATGATATATACCTATAGAGGTTTTGCAGTCACATGACATGCCGAGTAGCAACTCTGTTTATGCCGCCATATTGGAGTGAAAACAACGTATACTTTGCAGTTGAGGTGCCTGTTTTTAGCGTGGTAGATTATATAAATATGAATGTTGACAGCTGTAATACAATCCCTGAGCTTTCCGAGTTCACTAGTAATTATGATAACGATCATAAACAACAGTATATTCAAAAACTCCGGTTATCAGGGCTAACAAATGACCCATACGTTTTGCCCGATGGTTTGTTTGTTAACTGTATGGATGAAGCAACGGACAGGATACCTGGTTTAACATACCCAGATATCTATAATTATTTGATTAATCGCACAACTGATTATACTCACGAAGGACTGAAAAGTTTCAAAGGGCTCGACTGGCTGCCCTCAGCTTATAAATGGACACCAGATATACAGTTAAATGGAATCAAACTGTGGTTAAGACAATAAATAATAATATATCTACGGTACTGATAAAAATTACTTGCCTCCAACAAAATGTTTGCTACATACACGACTGGTAAGAGCTGGTCGCCAATTTTTCCTTTTGTTGTCGGTACCAGCTCTTTTTAAAGCAGAAATCCATTTCTCTCGTCGGGCCTTCTTAGCAGGGAATCTGTGATATTAACACCTGGTTTCCTTCCTCTATAATTTGTTCAACCGACAGCAACGCAGTTAAGTACCATTTTGCACTTGTTTAATAAATAAATGCAGGTATTAAACCCTTACACACGCTTGTGCAATTGTGTTGGTACCAGAGTGAATGGTTTGTTTTCACTCCAATATGGCGGCATAAACAAAACCTGCATTGGGGTAATATACGCATGACATCAGCTTAGAAACCTCTATACTGCCTATTCGGTGAGCCAGCTCTGTTTTACGATCAAAAATGAAGAATCGCTACTGAGTGTAGATAATTCTAGGAAGGGTGAGCGGGCCCATGAAGAAGAATGGTGATCAGCAATAGGTCTGTAATTAGCCATGTAAAATCATTTGTTGTCAGAAGCAATGCTGATTGGTTGGTTTTGCAAGGATGATTAGTGAAAGGTCAAAATGGTGATCAGTTGACTTTGATCAGTAATTTGATCTGCGATTTGAATGAAATGGCAGCTAGACCTTGTTAATTCGTGGTTGATGATTTGTTAAAAATAATATTGACCACAAATTGTTCACTGAGGACAATGGTGACTAGTGCTTGGTTGAAAAAAAAAATCTTACTTTTAATAATAATACGGTATGTCTGTTTATTTCATTTCAGAGTACATTGACTATTGTCAAGTGTTTCTGGTGTTCACTACAACCATGTATCGCCCGTCTATAGCCTCCATTCTTCTCTATCTATTATTGATGAAACAAAAGACATGTAATGGCAATGCAGATGCTAATTTGCCTGCTGAGTTCAGCTTCAGCCTCTACCAGGCTCTCGCAGAGAAAGACAACAGCTCCAACTTGATTGTGTCTCCAGCAAGTGTCTCTCTGAGCCTGAGCCTGCTGCAGCTTGGTGCAAGGGGCAACACTTTGATGCAGCTTAAAATGACCACAGGATATGACATCAATGGTGAGCCAAGAATCTCGAGCATGTAATTATTTTGTTGCATTAAATTAAATAATGTATTTTAAGATATCATGAGAAAACTGTGCCCTTATTTGAAGCTTAATGATTTTTTTTGGAAATATGAATTCAAATATAGAGTCATGATCTGTTTCAGGGAAGACAAGGCACAGGATTATTTTGAAACTGTAATGTGATCTTGGATATGAGAAAGGCATTATACAAATTAAACATTATTATTATGTGCAGTAGTAATTCAGGGGCAGTGATGGCTCGGTTGTAGGGTGCTGGATTACTGATTCAAAGGTCGGGGGCTCAACAGATTGTCACCCGAGTGCCGCTAACTGGGTTATCAAAAGCCGACCGTGTCTCTCACTGTCAATGGTGAGAGGCATGTAAAAGAAATATTTCTTACTTTCATCAAGATTGCATAGCCATCAGTGTCCTTCTGCCCTGAGATGGCCTGGTAAGCTGTCCAGGGCATACTCTGCTCTCGCCCAGAGTCGACTGAGATAGGCACCAGCCTCCCCGCGACATTAATTTGGTTGAGAAATTCATTACTTTATTGAAAGCATCTTTTTGGAGATGATGACATGGTCGTATGCTTTCTCGCTAACTTGTTGAACCACTTAATCCTATAAAGGTCACAAGAAGTCTGGAGCAGCCGACTCTGGATGGAGGACCCTTACAGGCTTACTCGCAACCATTCACACTCTTACCCAGGGGCAATTTGGAACAGTCAGATACCTTACTGTGCATGTTTTTGGAGTGTGGGAGGAAACTGGAGTACCCAAAGGAAACTTATGCAAACACAGGGAGAACATGCACACACCACATAGAAACACCCTGAGCCAGCGAAGCGAACCCATGACCTTCTTGCTGTGAAGTAGATGTGCTAACCACTTTGCCATTGTGATGCATGATAGCGTGCTGGTAATGTTATTTCATTTCATTTCATTTCATTTTCTGTAACCACTTCATCCTAATTAGGGTCACAGGGAGGCTGGTGCCCATCCCAGCCAACTCCAGGCGAGGGCAGAGTACACCCTGGACAGCTCACCAGGCCATCACAGGGCAGAAACACGCCAACGGCTTTGCAGCCTACTCTTGTCGAAAGTCAGCAATGGTTCTTTTACATGCCTCACACCATAGACAGTGAGAGACATGGCCGGCCTTTGATAACCCAGTTAGATGCACTGGGGGGGACAGTGACAACCTTGCGGAGAGTGGGACTCGAACCCCCAACCTTTGGATTACCGATCCAGTGCGTTATACCACTAGACCACCACTGCCCCATTGATAATGTTATATGGCAGCTATATAAATATGTCATATTGTCTTCTATAGGGCGCAGGATCGCTGATTAGCCATTGCTGACTTCCGTAAAGAGTAGACTGCAAAGCCGTCAGCGTATTTCTGTCCCTTGCTAAAGGTTTGTGACAGGAAGGGCATCCGACGTAAAAACCTATGCCAAATTAAATGTGCGAATCAGATGATTCACTGTGGCGACTCCCGAGAAAGGGAAAAAAGCCGAAAAGAAAAGAAGAAGAAGATTGTCTTCGATTTACATAGCTTTACAGACAAAGGCACTGTACAATTTTAACCTAAAAAATATATATTGGAAAGATGGAATATGATGGTGTCACAAAATATTTTTAATTCCCTTGGGATACAATGGGAATAAGGAAACACAGTCTCACCTTGGAGGTGACACATGGCAATATGGAAACATCCCCCAGTAATATCAATCAGGAGTTGGGCATTGTGCATCACTTTTTTTTTTTTTTAAATATTCAGCAAATTAAAAAATAAGTAAATTAAGGAAGAATAGAGGAAAAATTAAGTAAAATGTGTGTGTGCGCGTACGTCTGTATGTGTGTGTATTTATATTTTATTTACATCTTATGCATTATTCTTGAATGTTTAATTGTTATAAGCATTTATAGCATTGAATATGTATTTATTGATATGATATACACATATACATGTATGTATACGGGGTGTGGATCCTACTTTGTGGAATTCGGCGGTTGCGGGGGATCTCGGTCCCAATTAACCGCGGAAAGTGAGGGATCCCTGTATTGAACTTGGGTATCAAAATTATTTTTACATTTCTTGCATTTGAGATTATGATTTGAAGGGGGGGTTCAATTTCACAGCTGCCATCTAATTCTGAAAATACATGAAGACAGCACAAGAGCAATTATTTGAGCATCTGAGCTGGATCAGTAAAAAGATTAAAAAAAAAAAAAAAACACGACAGGGCTAGACTAGAGCTATTCATGAAAATTAAGGCTGTGATCTTGGGTACGCTAAGTAAGTATACAATGAGCTATAGAGATTTGAAAATCTTTTCTCAACTTTTAGTAATGTATTCTCCATTCCGTCCATAGTCTCCAGTACCCAAGAGGTTGCATCACACATCAAATGTGACCTTTACAATTCTAGCCAGGGTGCTCGGCTCCAGTTCACCAACACCCTACTTATCCAGAGTGGCATCAAGCTTCGGCCAGAATTTACTCAAAATACTATGCAATGGTGCAATAGCAGCCTGAGTAGAATGAACTTCAGCCTTCCCAATCGCACACAAGATCGATTCCAGCAAGTTCCAACAGGCAGAGGTGAGCAGAGCCATCATGACATCAATCACCACGAAGTTAGAAATAAACTTATGTTAGAGAAAAAGACCACATGAGAAGCTCCACCTCTTTCCTATTTAACTTCCCATTACTTTGAATTCAGCCCTCTTCTCTGTCTCTTTCTCTGAATCTCAATCTATTTGAATACATCTCACTGGGTGCCCAATTGGCACCTTGATAAGGTGTGTGCCTGTCCTAACCTGGAGACTGCAAGTTCAGATCTTTCACTGGAGGGAAGGATGGCATACATTCACATGTCAATCAGCCATCAGCAACCAATCCACAAGAGTCTGTGAGCTCACAATGGTCTGGTCTGCGATGTAGTGAACATTAAGTAGTGGTGGTGTGTGATTAGCAGCCAATCAATGGGTGTCTGTAAGCTCATTCAATTAAGGGGTGGATAGCACTTCCCTTCCAAGTGTATTAAGCTGCCTCCAAATGCTCATACACAGCAATTCATAAAGAGGCATCACATGTCAGGAAGAGGGAATGTGCATGCATACACGCGTCCCTGGTTGGTGGTGGTTGTGTGTAACAAGGGGTGGGAATTATGTTACAAAAAATTAGGGGCGAATAAACAAGGGAAAAATTTAAAAATAGTTTAGTTTAGTTTATTTTTTTTTCCATCTCAAGGCATTGTGCTTTTAGTCCCATTTCCTCTTCAAAGATGGTGGGTATCTGGGCTTTATGTAAATAACCACTAATGAGTAAATGGATGTTTATACAACACTAACATTAATTAGTTAACAGCTCAAATCTCCAAGAAAAAGTACTCTGTTACATAATGACAATCCACTGCTACCCCTCCACTTTTCAACCCGTACGATACATGACCAGGTGATTTATATAATACTGTACATATTTGTTAAATATCAAATGATGAACGCTAATGCTGGTGTGGTATTCTGACCCATTTATAACCAAATGTTTGTATATTTTCAATTATGATGGTTTAGAAGGTAGGAAAAACATGGGCAGTGGTGGCCTGGTGGTAACAGGTGCTGGATCACTGATCCTAAAGTTAGAGGTTTGAATCCTATTCTCCACAAGGTTGCCCATGTCTCCCACTGTCTATGGTGTGAGGCATGTAAAAGAACCATTGCTGACTTTGGGAAAGAGTAGATGCATAGCCATCAGCGTGTTTCTGCCCATTGCTAAAGGGTTGTCGGGAAGGGCATCCGATGTAAAAACCTATGCCAAATCAAACATGCGATGATTTGCTGTGGTGACCCCCTGAGACAAAGGGAACAGCCTAAAGAAGAAGAAGAGGGTAGAAAAAACAGTTGATACAGAATATGAAAATCACAATATGATAATACTGCACTAATTCTATTGCAAAATTGATGCGGTTCACTGGAACTTCATTTGCCAAACACGCCTAATCCTACAAGGAACCCATCTAAGGCAATTTTAGGTTAAGGAAAGGTATACCTACAACAGCTCACCAAGTCCACCACAGGGCAAACACAACCATTCTCACTCACATCGAGGGGCAATTTGGAACAGCCAGTTAGCCGAATATGCATGTCCTTGGACTGTGGAAGGAAACCGGAGTAACTGAAAGGAACCCACATAAGCATAAGGAAAATCTGCACACACCACACAGAAACATGCTCCTTGAGTCTGGGACTCAAACCCAGAACCTTCTTGCTGTGACTTTGACATGCTAACCAGTACACCACCATGCCCACCTGGTAGAAAAAAAAGTATTTTTCTCATAGCTGCAGCCTGTTTCCTTCCAATATTGGGTGACCATCACAAATTTTAATTAAAGTGTAACACAGTATGTGGCATGTTATCACAGGAGAAGAATTAGTGTCATGGTGGTGATCGTAACTCCACTTCACCAGAACACTGATTATCTTGCTAATGTTCATGACCTATTAGCTGCATAATGTTTTTGGGGTTTTTTTCAAAAGGGGCTGGACCTTATTCCATTCTGGAGTTGCTCATGGGGAGAGGCGGTGGGGCGGTGTGGTCATTCCTGTTGCCCTCCATCTCTGTGCCCACACGTTGGGGTTCTTCCCTGTCAATGAAAGTTCCCTCTTCCTTCATATGGGGGGGAATGGTTCCTGACTATTGTTTGTTTGTTGTTGTTTGTGCTTATGCACCAAATGACAGTTCAGAGTACCCACCCTTCTTGTAGTCTTTAGGGGGGGGGGGGTGTTGGAGAATGCTCCCCCAGGAGATTCACTCATCCTGGGAGACTTTAATGCCCATGTGGGCAATGATAGTGTGACCTGGAAGGGTGTGATAGGTACGGCCTCTCCAGTTTGCATCCGAATAGTGTTTTGTTGTTGGACTTCTGTGCTCATCACTGTTTGTCCATCATGAACACCATGTTCAAACATAAGTGCACTTGGCACCAGGATACCCTAGGTCACAGTTTGTTGATCGACTTTGTAGTCATGTCACTGGATTTGCGGCCACACATTCTGGACACTTGGGTAAAGAGGGAAGCTGAGCTGTCAACTGATCACCACCCGGTGGTGAGCTCCCAAATCACACTGAAGCCACCCTCCAGACCTGGCAGCCCCAAGAATGTAGTTAGGGTCTCCTGCGAACATTTTGTGGAGTCTTCTGTCAGAGGGGCCTTTAACTCCTACCTCCAGCACAGCTACAACCATGGTCCAAAGGAGGCAGGTGACATGGAATCTGAATGGGCAATGTTTCATGCCTCCAATGTTGAGGTGGCAGGCCATAGCTGTGGTCAGAATGTAATGGGTGCTTGTCGTGGCAGTAACCCCCGAACCCGGTGGTGGACACCTGTAGTGAAGGGAGCCATCCAGCTGAAAAAGGTAGTCTTATTGGCCTTTGGGACTCTCAAGGCAGCACACAGGTATCGAGAGGCCAAAAGTGCTGTAGCCGGAATATTGCAAAATATAAGCAAAATATTGGGAGTGGGAGGAGTTCGGAGAGGGTCTGAAAAGTGATTATCGGTTGGCCTCAGAAAGGTTCTGGACCACCATTCAATGCTTAAGGAGGGGGAAGCACTGCTCCACAATCACTGTTTACAGTGGAAGTGGGGAGCTGCTCAACTCAACTAGGTATGTTGTCAGCAGGTGTAAGGAATACGTTGAGGACCTCCTCAATTCCACCAACATAGCCTCCATGGAGGAAGAAGACCCTGGGAGGTTTGGGTGGGGGTCCACCCATCATTGGAGCTGAGGTCACTGAGGTAGTTAAAAAGCTTGGTGGTCAGGCTCTGGGGGTGAGTAAGATCTACCCTGAATATCTCAGGGCTTTGGATGTTGTAGGATTGTCGTGGTTGGTTTTAAAAAAGGGGACCGAAGGGTGTGTTCCAATTACAGTGGAGCCTCGGTACAAGAATTTAATCCGTTCCAGACTGCTGTTCGGATTCCGATTTGTTCAGATTCCGAATCCGCTTTTCCCATTACAAATAATGTAAATGGTCTTAATCTGTTCTGTCGTCTTTTGAACAGAAGTTAACAGTACCGTAACTCATACCATAGGTATGCAAATTAAGTGGAAAAATTATTGAATACAGTACACTACGTAATTGTATGTGTTGTGAGAGACTCTGTAACTTCACTGTGGTTTTTATTTTAGTATGTTATGGTCTCTCACAAAAGAGTTGCACGTTGAAATGTGCGTTGGAGAAGGACATGGCTGTCAAACGCGGGTGGAGTGCTAAACACACACCTGAGTCCACATAATCACGGGCTATGAAGACTAGCAGCGCTCTCCCCGGTCCTAGCAGATTGTCCCTCTTCCCTGTGATCTCTCTGGCTCTCAGCTCTGTGCTCCACCAGTTCCCACTTTAGTTTGATTTCTGTGTTTCTCTGTATCGCTAACCATGACTATGATTTCCATGTGATCTAGTGCCTTCCCTGGGAACAATAAAGCACACCCAAAATTCGACCAATATGTCCACATGTGTTTTGTGGATTTGGAGAAGGCTGCCAACTGTGTCCCTCAGATGGGTAATGCTCTGAGGGTACGGTGTTCTGGACCTGTTGCTATGAATTATTTGGTCCCTGTCTAAACAGAGCCAAAGCTTGGTCTGTATAGAGAATAACAGGTTGAATTCATATACAGTGACGGTTGGAGTCCAGCAAGGCTGTCCTTTGTCATTGATTGTGTTCATAATTTTTATGGGCAGAATTTTTAGGCTCAGTCGAGGCGTTGCGGGGTTCTGGTTTGGTGGCATCTGCTTTTTGCGGATGATGTTGTCCTTTTGGATTGATCAAGGCAAGACTTCAAGCTGTCATTGGAGCAATTAACAGTTGAGTTTGAAGTGGACGGGATGAGAATCACCACCTCCAAGTCTGAAGCCATGGTTCTCAGTTGGAAAAGGATGGAATGCACCCTCCGGGTTGAGAATGAGGTCCTGCCCCAAATGGAGTGGCTCAAGTATCTTGAGGTCTTGTTCAAGAGAGAGGGTAGGAATGAGCAGGAGATCCACAGGTGGATTGCTGTTGTCTCTTCTGTAAAGCAGAGCTTGTATGGGTCCGTCATGGCGAAGAGGGAGCTGCGCCGCAAATCAAAGCTCTCAATTCACCAGTTTATCGATGTTCCAACCTTCACTTATGGTCACAAGCTTTGTGTAGTGACCGAAAGAACCAGATCATGGAAACAAGTGACTGCAATGAGTTTCCTTTACCCTTAGAGATAAGGTGAGAAGCTCAGCCATCCGGGGAGAGAGCTTGGAGTAGAATCGCTGCTCTTCCACATTGAGAGGATCCAGTTAAGGTGGCTCGAGCATCTAATTAGAATGCCTCCTGAATGCCTCCCTGATGTGTCTTTCAAGCATGTCAAACTAGTAAGAGACCCCGGGGTTGACCCAGAACACACTGGAGGGATTGTGTTTCTCAGCTGGTCTGGGCATGCCTTGGTGTCCCCCCAGAAGAGCTGGAGGAAGCAGCTTGGGAGAGGGACGTATGGACCTCATTGCTTAGGCTGCTGCCCCCACGAACTGACCCCAGACTAAGCTGAAGAAGATTATTATGTTATTTTTTTTATTTTGACAATGCAACAGTGTATAGCACAGAGGATAAAATGACAGCAAAACCAGCTTGAAGACGTTTATTTGAATTAATTGAGAATTCATTCATTCATTCATTTTACTAAGATGGCTTGCTTCAAGCAATTGAGGCAAAAGAACAAGTAATGGAGGCCTCCTGGTGGGATGCTGTGCCTCATATGGCATTACTGAGCTCGGTGAAATTCCAGGGTGCCTGGCAAAAGCAGTTTCTCTTCAAAGCAACACAAAATCTGCCTTTCTCTTTGGCTAATGGCAGTGCCATCAAAGTGCCCATGATGTACCAGTCAACTGAAGTAAAGTTTGGTGAGTAAGCATTTCGTTTTGTAATATTTTTCACTTATAAAAAGTAGATTATGTTTACTGCCTGTACCACCTCCTATTTTCTTGTAGGTCAGTTTACTTTGTCATCAGATCTGCACTACTCTGTCCTTGAGCTTCCCTACTTCGGTCAATCCCTAAGCCTTTTGCTGGTGATACCAACTGAAACAAAGTCCGCCCTTTCACTGTTTGAGACACCACTCACTGGGTGCACTATGGCATTTTGGGATACAGAAATGCTTCATACCAAAATGGACATCTTCCTCCCCAGGTGGAATAGTACTGAACAATTAAAGACAGCATAAAATGAATTGAGGACTCATTTGATCAACCAGACTTTTGGTGTCTACCAAAATTATGGCTGTGTGTTTTAGGTTTAAGTTGCAATCTCAGCTCAACCTGAAGCCTGTACTCAAGTCACTTGGCATTTCAGATGCATTTGATCCCCTCACTGCTGACTTCAGTGGTATATCAGGTAGGTATTTTGTAATCAAAGGTGATGTTTGATCTCTGCTTGCATTGATTATTGTTTTATCAATAGTTTTCATTTTAGCTCAATCTTCATTCATTTTGTGAACCACTTAATCCAAATTAGGGTTACAGGTAGGCTGGTACCCATATTAGCCGACTCTGGGCAAAGGCAGGCAGTTCAATCTTCTGGCCATATATTGTTGGGTTCATAGATATGTGGGCATTTCTGCTACAGTAAAAATTAGATAGTAAATATGAGCTGCACACATAAAGGAGATGACCTTCAGCTTTAATTGGAGAGTATTTATGAATTAATATGATGTTAAATGTAGTTTCCATATTTAAAGCATCAAAAGTAATTTAGATATTTTGCAGCTCAGCTGTTCCATGACCAGGTGTGTATTATTTGCTCATTGGTTAACATCCAAGTAAGCCTGTTCAAACTTATCTGTAAAGGGCCAGTGTGGGTGTACATTTTCACTTCAACCAAACACTAGCCACAACTTTCAATCACTGCTCTAAATAACAGAGAAGAAGGCATATTATTGTTTCAATTTTTGAAGCCAGGTTGCAGCCATCTTGGTGAGACCACCTTGCATTAAGATCTCAAAATTTGGCTGTTGAAAGCCAACACATCTCGAAAATCCTGAGAATTTTACTACCGATTTATTCTCCTCATGAAAGATCAACCCCTCCCTGAATCGCCACCTTATCGTGGTGGAGGGGTTTGTGTGACCTCATGATCTTAGGAGCTGTTGTCGGGGGCATAATGGCCCTGGTAGGGTCACCCAAGGCAAACAGATCCTGGGTGAAGGTCTGGACAAAGTGTGGTTCAGAAGACCTCTATGCGAAATAAAAATAAAAGGACACAGTTTCCCTTACCCGGACACTGGTCAGTGGGTTTCCCACCTGTGAAGCCAGGCCTGGGAGAGAGACTGAAAGGTGAGCACCTGGTGGTCGGGCTTCTGCCCATGGAGCCCAGCCGGGTCCGCCCTCCCATGGACCCACCACCTGTGGGAGGGGCGATAGGGGTCAGGTGCAATATGCGTTGGGTGGCAGCTGAAGGCATGGGTTCTGTTGGACTGATCCTTGGTTACTGACTCTGACTCTTGAGACATGGAATGTCACCTCTCTGGTGGGGAAAAAGCCTGAGCTGGTGTGTGAGGTGGACCGACTAGATATAGTCGGGCTCACCTCAATGCATAGCTTGGGCTCTAGAACCACCCATCTCGAGGGAGGCTGGACCTTATTCCATTCTGGAGTTGCTCATGGGGAGAAGCAGCAAGCGGGTGTGGGCATCCTTTTTATCCCCCGTCTTGGTGCCCAAACATTGTGGTTCTCCCCAGTCAACAAAAGGGTAGCTTCCCTCTGCCTTCGGGTGGGGGGATGGGTCCTGACTGTTGTTTGTGCTTATGCATCAAATGACAATTCAGAGTACCCACCCTTCTTGGAGTCTTTAGGGAGTGTGTTGGAAAACGCTCCCTTGGGAGACTCACTCGTTGTCTTAGGAGACTTCAATGCCCATGTGGGCAACGATAGTGTGACCTGGAAGAGTGTGATTGGTAGTACGGCCTCTCCAGTCCCAACCTGAATGGTGTTTCGTTGTTGGACTTCTGTGCTTGTCACAGTTTCTCTATCACAAAACCAGGTTCAGACATAAGGGTGCCCATAAGTGCATTTGGCCAAAAGTCCTGCAGCCGAAGCTGTCGCAGATGCAAAATCTCGGGTGTGGGAGGAGTTCAGTGAGGGCCTGGAGAGTGATTATCGGTTGGCGTCAAAAAGGTTCTGGACCACCATTCTACGCCTCAGAAGGGGGAAGCAGTTCTCCACAAACCCTGATACAGTGAAGGTGAGGAGCTACTTACAGTACCTTGACTGGGGATGTTGTCAGGAGGTGAAGGGAATACTTTGAGGACCTCCTCAATCCCACCAACTCAGCCTACATGGAGGAGGAACACCCTGTGGGTTTGAGCAGTGGTCAGCCCATCACTGGAGTGGAGGTCACTGAGGTAGTCAAAAAGCTCCTTGGTGCTCAGGCTCTGGGGTTGGATGAGAGCCACCCTGAATATCTCAACGTTCTGGATGCTGTAGGATTGTCTTGGTTGACACATCTCTGCAACACCGCGTGGTCATCGGGGGCTGTACCTCTGGATTGGCAAACCAGGGTGGTAGTTTCCCTATTTAAAAAGGGGGACCAGAGGGTGTGTTCCAATGTCTATGCAGGGGTACTGGAGATGAGAATCTGACCGATAGTCGAACCTCGGATTTAGGAGAAACAATGTGGTTTTTGTCCTGGCCGTAGCACTCTTGACCTACTCTATACACGCCACAGCATCTTGGAGGGGGCATGGGAGTTTGCCCAATCTGTTTACATGTGTTTTGTAGAGTTTGCTTTCAACTGTGTCCTTCTAACTATCTTGTGGGGTTTGCTCCGGGAGTACGGCATTCCAAACCCAGCACCACTTTCTTCAAATCAGTACCACCAATCCGAGGCTATGGTTCTCAGTCAGACAAAGGTGGAATGTACCCTCCGGGTCGGGAATGAGGTCCTGGCCCGAGTGGAGGAGTTTAAGTATCTTAGGGTCTTGTTCATGAGTGAGGGAAGGATGGAGCAGGAGATCGACAGATGGATCGTTGCCGCCTCTGATGTTAAACGGAGCCTGTACCGGTTTGTCTTGGTGAAGAAGGAGCTGAGCCGCAAGGCAAAGTTCTCAATTCACCAGTCGATCTACGTTCCAACCCTTACCTATAGTCACAAGCTTTGGGTAGTGACCGAAAGAACAAGATCGCGGATACAAGCGGCTGAAATTATCTTCCTTTGTCTGGTGGCAGGGCTCCACCTTTCAGGATAAGGTGAGAAGCTCTACCAGCCAGGGAGAGCTTGGAGTAGATCTGCTGCTCCTTTGCATTGGGAGGGGCCAGTTGAGGTGGCTCAGGCATCTGGTCAGAATGCCTTCCGAATGCTGCCCTGGTGTGGTGTTTCGGGCATGTCCATCCAGGAGGAGACCCTGGGGTCAACCTAGAACACGCTGGAGGGACTATGTCTCTCAGCCTGTCTGGGAATGCCATAGTGTCCAACCAAAGGAGCTGGAGAAAGTGGCTGGGGAGAGGGATGTCTGGACCCCTTTGCTTAGGTTGCTGCCCTCGCAACCCGACCCTGGATTAAGCAGATGAAGATGAGATGAGAGATGAAATGAAAGACCAAAGGGATGAAACTCAGTGAAGCAAGCTGTCTGAAAATTAAAAACAAATCAACCAGATAGATAAATACATTAGCAATAATGATGGCAAACCAGTGATCTAAGAGCACCAAACTGCCTAAAAGATCACAGAAATCAACTGTGGTGGATTACTGAAGAGTTATTGATTATTGATTACTGGTTGAAAGTAAAGCTCCTGATAACAATTGGATGAATCAAGAACATGCCCAAGGAAGTAGGTATATCCATTTCAAAGTAAACCAGCAAAAGAAGTGGGAGCAGCCACAGCCTAATGGTTAGACAAGAGGTTTTAGGACTGAAAGGTTGCTGGTTTGATTCCTGAACGAGCAGGAAAAATGTATCGTGGTAGAGAAGTAGGCTGAAATTTCCCCTCCTTCACCTTCATGGTTGAAGTGCCTTTGAGCAAGGCACCTAATCCCCAGCAGAGTCCCCAATGTGTGTGTGTGACAGCACACTGCTCGGAGTGTGAGGGTGCTTACTTTGGATGGCTTAAATTCAGAGGAAATAGTTTATCTTGTGGGATTAATACAGTATACTGAATAAAAAATAATTTACAGTGCAAACCATTTTTAAAAACAAGAATACAGGTTTGCCAAGACATAAAATCAAAAATTAGCAATCACAGCTTTAAAACTACATCAAATGGTCAGATGAAGAATAGGCATAACACTGCTTATGGAAGTTGCTCCCTTGTATTTAATGATGTGACTGCTCAGAAAAACAGGGTGAACGAATGCAGAAGGGTATATGGTTTTGCTGAATTAAAAGGCATGTAACTCTGCAGTGGATGAGGATCTGAACCATATTTTAAAAGACTCAATACAGTGGTACCTCGTCTAACGAGTGTCCCTTATAACAATTTTTCCAAGACATGAGCTTCAAAACCACAAAAAATCTGCTCCATCCAATAAGCAAAAATTCAGTTTATGAGGTCTTCTGCGTGTATTCCTCCGCGCTCCGAGAATGCCTTGTGCAGTGCTTCTCAATTACTTTGTGTGATGCCCCCTCTAGGAAGAAAAAACATTTCACGCCTTCCCCCCCAAGCACCCCCACACGCGACTATAAATAGCGTTTACTGCACCTCATGTTGTTTTCTCCTTGCTTTTTCCCTACACCATCGCACGACAATGAGTGCCACTGCCAACTACAGTAGTGGATGCACAATTACACTTAATTCTAGTACTGAATGGGAAAAAGCATGTTCTCCAGAGACTATATAATTCTTTCTTGGTAACATACATTTAAAAAAACAACCAGGATTCTATTGAAACATTCATGGCACAGGTGTCCATCTTCAGGCCCACAGTGTAATGAAACTCGTACAATGGCGGGCGTTCCAGACATGTTTCATAAGTCACAGGTTTATGTTTAGGCTACATCGAGTGTGTAACGCAGCACACAGTGTAAGGGAGGCAACTCCACTTAGCTTACCTTACATCTCCCTTCTCAAGCAAATGAGCTGCTCAAAATTTATGTTCATGACATTAAACCTGGAACCTAACATTTAAACAACATCAAATAATAAAACTAAAATTAGTTGTTATTTTCAAGTCCAAACAACACTCTCTGAAAATAAGCTTAGTACTTTTTTCACTGTAGTTATTAGCACATTTTCACTTTAAAGCCACGTTCACTTTGAAATTTCACTGTGCTCTTGAACATTAATCCTGGAGATATTCAACCTAACAAATTAGAGTCTCTCTTGAGGAAAACACAACTAATAGAAAAGAATCTCTTTGGCCTGTTGTTGACATTTAACAATGCCCAAATGAGATTCATGAACTTTATGAAGCATTTGGTTCTGCAGTTTGTTTGGAACAATTAGCTTCATGCCCTTAAACAACAGTCCATCTACAGTCGTGTTCTCGTCACGGATGTTCCAAAAGTCTCTCACAAGAACAGGAACTTCCTGTCTGTCTTCTGGATATTCAGAGGTTTGATTTATACCTTGTTGCTAGTGGAACCGTTGCAAAATCAGATGCTGTCAAGCTGACAAGAAGTTAGACAAAGTTAAAAATAAGTTAAAAGACTACTGTGAACCAAAGAAGAACTTAACTATGAGAGACATGGATTTTTCAGAAAACAGGTGAGACCGGTGACCGTCACTGATTTGAAGAACAAGGCGAAAAGTTGTGAATTTGGAGACTTAACAGAGAGCTTGATTAAGGACAGAATTGTCTGTGGTGTGAATAATGATGCCATGAGAGTTCAACTTTTGAAAGAACCTAACCTAAATCTAGGTCGTGCAGTTGATCTGTGTTGGGCTAGTGAAGTAAGTGCACAGCAAGTTAAAGTGTTGAGTGAAGATGCAACTGAACAGAAAAACATTTATGCAATCAACAAAAGAGGTCAGTCTAGAGAAAATCAGAAAAAACCTAAGCCAAAACATCATGAAGCTAGCTCAAGCAGAGATAGTAAATCAAAACCACAAACATGCCATCAGCAGTATCCTCAGTGCCGTGCATGTGGATCTCAACACATGAAGGACAGGTGCCCCGCAATTGGACAAACGTGATAAGTGTGATGGAAAACATCGTTTCGCCAAAATGTGTAGGACTAGACTCTCAAGATCTGACAGAAGAGATTCACGTGGTAAAGGCCAGAAGTCAGTGCACACTTTAGAGCAGACTGATTCACAGAGTGAATATGAAGATTTATTCATTGGCATGGTGGAAACTGATGATGATGAGGATGATTGGTATGAGCCTCTATTCATTGAAGGACAAGAAGTTTCTTTCAAACTTGAAACTGGTGCCCAGTGTAATGGGATTTCTCAGTCAGTTCTGGACAGTTTCAAACTAGGTCAATACCGTTTGTCAAATTCACATCATCATCATCATCTTCCGCTAAGTCCAGGGTCGGGTCGCGGGGGCAGCAACCTAAGCGAAGCGGTCCAGACATCCCTTTCCCCAGCCACTTCCTTCAACTCTCCCGGAGGAACACCGAGGCGGTCCCAGATAAGCCGAGAGACATAGTCTCTCCAGCATGTTCTAGGTCAACCCCGGGGTCTCTTCCCGGTTGGACATGCCCGAGACACCACACCAGGGAGACGTCCGGGAGGCATTCTGACCAGATGTCCAAGCCACCTCAACTGGCCCCTCTCAATGCGGAGGAGCAGCGGATCTACTCTGAGCTCTCCACAGATGGGAGAGCTTCTTACCTTCTCACTAAGGGAGAACCCCGCCACCCAGCAAAGGAAGCTCATTTCAGCCGCTTGTATCTGCGATCTTGTTCTTTCGGTTACTACCCAAACCTCGTGACCATAGGTGAGGGTTGGAATGTAGATCAACTGATAAATTGAGAGCTTCGCCTTGCGGCTCAGCTCCTTCACCACGATGGACTGGTACAGGCTCCATCCTTCGCTCACTCGTGAACAAGACCACAAGATACTTAAACTCCTCCACTTGGGGCAGGACCTCATTCCCGACCTGGAGGGTGCATTCCACCCTTGTCCGACTGAGAACCATGGCCTCAGACTTGGAGATACTGATCCTCATCCCGACTGCTTCGCACTTGGCTGCAAATTGCTCCAATGAGAACTGGAGGTCCCGACTTGATAAAGCCAAAAGGACATCATCGCAAAAAGCAGAGACGAGATCCAATGGCCACCAAACCAGAACCCCTCAACGCCTCGACTGTGCCTAGAAATTCTGTCCATAAAAATTATGAACAGAATCGGTGACAAAGGACAGCCTTGGTGGACTCCAACTCCCACTGGAAACGAATTCGACCTGTTATTGCCAATATGGACCAAACTCGGGCTCCGTTGATACAGCGACCGAATGGCTTGTAGCAACAGGTCCGGAATGTCGTACTCTCGGAGCATGCCCCACAAGATCGTTCGAGGGACACGGTCAAAAGCCTCCTCCAAATCCACAAAGCACATGTGGACAGATTGGGCAAACTCCCATGCCCCCTCCAGAATCCTGTGGAGTGTATACAGTTGGTCAAGAGTGCTACGGCCAGGACGAAAACCACATTGTTCCTCCTGAAGCCAAGGTTTGACTATCTGTCGGATCCTCCTCTCTAGTACCCCTACATAGACTTTCCCAGGTAGGCTGAGGAGTGTAATTCCCCGATAATTGGAACACATCCTCCGGTCCCCCTTCTTAAAAATCGGGACCACCACCCCAGTTTACCAATTCAGAGGTACAGCCCCCGATGACCACGCGATGTTGCAGAGATGTGTCAACCAAGACAGTCCTACAGCGTCCAGAGCCCTGAGATATTCTGGGCAGATCTCGTCCAACCCCGGAGCTCGACCACTGAGGAGCTTTTTCACAACCTCAGTGACCTCCACTCCAGTGATGGGCAGACCCCCACCCAAACCCCCAGGGTCTTCCTCTTCCACAGAGGGTGTGTTGGTGGGATTGAGGAGGTCCTCAAAGTATTCCCTCAACCTCTCAAAGACATCCCCAGTCGAGGTAAGCAGCTCCCCACCTCCACTGTAAACAGTGTTTGTGGAGAACTGCTTCCCCCTCCTAAGGCATCGGATGGCGGACCAGAACCTTTTTGAGGCCAACCGATAATCACTCTCCAGGCCCTCACCGAACTCCTCCCACGCCCGAGATTTTGCATCTGTGACAGCCTCGGCTGCAGCACGTTTGGCCTGCCGGTACCGTTATACTGCCTCAGGAGTCCCACAGGCTACTAAAACCCGATAGGCCTCCTACTTCAGCTGGACGGCCCCTTCACCACAGGTGACCACCACCGGGTTCGGGGATTACCGCCACGATACCTTAAGACCTTACGACCACAGCTATGGGCTGCCAGCTCAGCAATGGAGGCATGAAACATGGCCTCGCGGACAGGGGACTCCGCCAAACGTTCCCAGCAGACCCTGATTACACGCTTGGGCCTGCCAGGTCTGGAAGGAAGCCTCCCCCACCACTGAAGCCAATTCACCACCAGGTAGTGATCGGTAGACAGCTCAGCTCTTCTCTTCACCCGAGTGTCCAGAATATATGGTCGCAAGTCCGATGACACGACTACAAAGTCAATCATCGAATTGCGACCTAGGGTGTCCTGGTGCCAAGTACACTTATGGGCACACTTATATTCGAACATGGTGGTCATGATAGACAAAGTGTGACGAGCACAGAAGTCCAACAATGAAACATCATTCGGGTTCAGACTGAAGAGGCCGCACCTACCGATCACACCCTTCCAGGTCACACTATCATTGCCCACATGGGCATTGAAGTCTCCGAAGACAACAAGTGAGTCTCCCGAGGGAGCGTTCTCCAACACACACCCCAAAGACTCCAAAAAGGGTGGGTACTCTGAACTGTCATTTGGTGCATAAACAAACACAAATAACAGTCAGGACCCATCCCCCCACCCAAAGACAGAGGGACGCTACCCTTTTGTCAACTGGGGAGAACCCCAACATTTGGGCACTGAGACGGGGGCAACAAGAATACCCACACCGGCTCGCCTCCTCTCCCCATGAGCAACTCCAAAATAGAATAAGGTCCAATCTCTCTCGAGATGGATGGTTCCAGAGCCCAAGCTATGCGTTGAGGTGAGCCTGACTATATCTAGTCGGTATCTCCACCTCACGCACGAGATCAGGCTCCTTCCCCGCCAGAGAGGTGACATTCCATGTCCTGAGAGTCAGAGTAAGTAGCTGAGGACCGGTCCGACAGAACCCATGCCTTTGGCTGCCACCCAACTCACACTGCACCCAACCCCTAAAACTCCTCCCACGGGTAGTGGGACCATGGGAGGGCGGACCCATGTCTCCTTTTCGGGCTAGGCCCGGCCAGGCTCCATGGGCAGAAGCCCGACCACCAGGCGCTTGCCTGCAAGCCCCTCCCCTGGGCCTGGCTGCAGGAGGGGACCCCGGTGACCCGCGTCCGGGCAAGTGCCTTTCCAAATGGTGAAAGAAGATAGACCCAGCATATAAGGTAAAAAATCATGCACAGACTTAAACTTGGTGCGATGAGTCAAAATGGTTGAACAACCAGTGTTTGAAGATTCTCCAAAATGTGAGACAAATGTCTTGGAAGAATTTCCAGCATTATTTAGTGGCTTAGAGTATATGCCAGGAGAGCATCACATTGACACCAAGCCTGAAGTGACACCGGTGGTTCCTCCACCGAGAAAGGTGCCAGCTGCACTTATGGGCAAAGTAAAAGCAGAACTGAATGGAATAGAGAAAATTGGTGTTGTTGAGAAACAAACAGAGCCTACAAGTTGGGTAAGCAGCATGGTCACAGTGGTGAAGCCTCACAAGATACGCATATGCATCGACCCCAAAGACCTCAATAAAGTGGTGAATCGTGAACATTATCCAATGACAACTGTTGAGGAATTAATGCCGAGGTTGCTGCTGTTTTCAGTGTCCTGGATACTGAAGCAGGATTTTGTCAGATTAGACTTGATGACGAAAGCTCCAAATTGTGCACATTCAATACGCCATTTGGACGCTACAGGTTTTCACGTTTACCTTTTGGTGTAAAATCTGCACCAGAAGTGTTTCAGAGAGCTATGACGCAGATTTTGGAAGGACTTGATGGGGCTGAGTGCTTTGTTGATGATGTGCTGGTGTGGGAACGAAATGTTCATGACCATAACACGATACTAGTTCAAGTTCTGAAGAGACTGTCGCAGAAAGACGTCACGTTGAACAAGTCTAAGTGCAAGCTATGCATGTCTGAAGTGTCATATGTAGGTCACTTGTTGACGAAGGAAAGAATCAAACCGGACCCAGAAAAGGTCAAAGCAATTTGTGACATGCCTGAACCTGAAATCAAACAAGACTTGATGAGATTCCTTGGTATGATACAATACCTTGGCAAGTTCATACCAAATCTCTCACAAGAGACTGCGGTATTGAGAGAGCTCCTGGTTAGTGACATCACGTGGCGTTGGATAGAGAGACATAAGCAGTGCTTCAAGAAACTAAAGAACAGAGTGACTGACATTCCCGTTCTCCAGTTCTCCAGTGACGCTGTTGGTTGATACAAGTTCAGAAGGGCTTGGTGCGATGTTGTCTCAAAATGACAGACCAGTGGCTTTCGTGTCGAGAGCACTCACAGACACACAAAAGAACTATGCTCAAATCGAGAAAGAAATGCTTGGTATTCTTCATGGTTGTGAAAAATTTCAGCAATACATCTATGGAAAATCAGAGGAAGTTGAGACAGATCATCAACCACTGGAGGTCATCTTTCGCAAACCATTGTCTCAAGCACCCTCTCGTCTACAACGAATGTCATTGCGATTGCAGTAATGTGACCTGCATGTTACATACTGGCCTGGTAAAGAACTTGTTGTTCCTGATGCTTTGAACAGTAGTTCATGCTTTCTACCAGCTGGTGATGACTGGTTTGAGGATAAGGACTATGAGGTGAACTTCATCTCAATGCTTCCTATGACAGCTGAAAAGGTGAATGAATTCATAGATGCCACTGCAAATGATGTTCAATTGCAACAACTGAAATCGGTTGTGCTGAATGGATGACTCAATGTAGCCTAAACAGAAACCTGTGACGTATGAAACATCTGGAACGCCCACCATTGTATGAGTTTCATTATCATTTATTCATTTATTGATCCGAATGGAGCAATTAAAACCCCCGCATGAACTCAGTTTCGAAGGAAACTTGGCCGAAAACTGGCAAAGATGGTGTAACGCAGTACACGGTGTAAGGGAGGCAAGTCCACTTAGCTTACCTTACACACAGGGTCAAATCTGGTCCTCAAACTCTTTTTATGTGGCCCAAAAGAGCTTTTAAACTATATGATTATCGTACAATATTTGCATGAACTGTTGCACCGAGACTTATCATCCTTATGCTAGCTGGAGCAGTAAAGACCTAGCCAGTCAAAATGTAACTCAGGAAAGCTTGTTAGCTCAATGTTAAGCATTGTCAGAAAAGGAAACCAAATAAAGGAATAGAGGACAAATGCATGAACAATTAGCACTGCCATACAGATTTTAAATATATGTTGAATGAGTATTTGGCCCTTGATGACCTCAAAATATAGGAATGTGGCCCTGAGTAAAAATGTGTTTGGCACCAATAATTTACAGCATTTGGAAGACACCCTCACCCAGAGTACTGTGCAGTCATTTTAATTATACCTGTACATTTTACTGAACTGAGCAGTTCAGGGCCTTGCTTGAGGGCCCAACAGTGGCAGCTTGGTGGTATTGGGGCCTGAACCCTCGAGCCTTCAGATCAGCAACCAAGAGCCTGAACCACCACTGCCCTTACACCTCACAAATTGTACCTAATGAGTATGTCTGGACTGTGAGAGGAAACCAATTACCCAACGGAATTTTACACAATCTCTGGGAGATCATGAAAACTCTACACAGAAGCACCATCACCGAGCACGAGACTCGCCCCAGGACCTTCTTGTTGTTAGGCGTATGTGCTAAGCATTACACAACTGTGCCGCCTTTCAATTCTGTTGTAAGCAAACAAAAATTTAACAGAAATAATAGTATGCATTTTTGACATGTGTCTCTCTTCCAGATACAGAGGGCATGTATGTTTCAGAGGCCATCCATATGGCCATGGTAGACGTGACAGAAGATGGCACCACGGCAGCGGCAGCCACAGGTGTGCAGAAAATTCTACAGAAGAAATCGACATAAACAGTAAATTCTGGATTAAGACTTTGCTGTACGAAAAATGGAAGAAGATATTCTACTTGAGTCACAGTGAGGCTGGAGCCTATCTAAGCCATCTCGGAGTAAAAAGTTAGTCGACCCTGAACATTTTGTTAATCCATCACAGAGCTAACACACACACACACACACACACACACACACACAAAACCATTAATGTTGATACATAGGGGAAATTTGGTTTAGTCTAATATTCTTTAAACTGCGGAAACCAAAGCAAGCACAGGAAGAACATAAAAACTACAAATAGAAATGTCCTCATCAAGCCAGGGACTAGAACCCAGGATTTATGTGAGGAGTACTCTCTGCCAGTATTCAATACACATTCTATATGGCTCATATTATCTGTGCTAATCTAAGAATAGTCTGCCTCACACCAAGAAGTTTTATTTCCAGAATCAGGGAGTTCCTGTGTGTAGTCTGCAGATTTGCCTTGTTCTTGTATGGGTTTCCTCATAGAGTCCATAAGCAGGCACATCAGATTAACTGACTTTTCCAAACTCTCCCTAAATGGGAGTGGTTGTGTGTGTGTGTGTGTGTGTGTGTGTTTCCCTCCGATTTTCAGGGTGTATGCTGCCTTCACTCAGTGTTGACTGAGATGGACACCAGCCTCTCTGTGACCGTAACAGGATTAAGTGATCTGGCAATAGTGATGAGTAATCCCAGAATGGCTTTTTATGCCTATTTTGAAAAACTGAACATTAATGGAGAATGTACATATCAAAGAAATCATGTGAATTAAATATACAAATCTGCACTTGTTTTGGGGGGCTTGATCGAGGAATGGTTTGCTGGTTTTATTGATATTTAATAATCTGTTTATTTTATTTTGTAGCCATGGTGCTGCTAAAAAGGTCAAGAGCAATCATGTTCAAAGTAAATCGTCCATTCCTCTTCATCCTACGGCATGTAAATGGAGGTGAGATTTCACATCAAGGTTATCTATTGCTAGTCTGCTGGGCTTTTACGCTTGAGCCGACTGGTTGATCAGAGCCTTTTCTGGTTCCTCTAGCATGAAGAAACTAGGAGTTTGACTCCTCATGGATGGGATGCATGTTTCCATCACAGCATTGTTACTGATGCTCTAAAATAATAGCTTTTATTTCCATACACACAAATGCATTGGGGACATGACACATTCGATTTCAAATCAAAACATCAAGAAAAATAATAATCCTTTAAAGAAATTGAAAAAAGTGAATATTAGACTGTTAAAAAATATCAATGTCTGCATTTGTCTTTACAAACTCAAACATTCAGTGTATGAACTGAAAAATGTAAGATTTTATTTTCCTTTCAATCCTGGCTTGGTGGTAAAAAGGTGCTGGACAGCTGATCCTAGGGTGGATCACCGGAGGGTCCCTCTCTCCACAGGGTTGTCACTGTCCCCCAGTGCAGCTAATTAGGTTATCTAAGGCCAGCCATGTCTCTCACTGTCTATGGTGAGAGGTTCATGTAAAAGAGCCATTGCTGACTTTCGTCATAAGTAGGCTGCATAGCCGTTAGCGTGTTTCTGTCCCTTGCTAAAAGGTTGTGTCAGGAAGGGCATCCAACGTAAATACCTATGCCAAATCGAATATGCGAATCATTAATAGGACTTCCATGAAGATGGAGGCAGATGATTCGCTGTGGTGACCCCTGAAAACGTACAGCTGAAAGAAGACTGTTTCTGAGAACTGCTGCACAGCTGTGTTACATGGAGTCGCGCAACGTGTTACCTGTGATCATGTCCCAGCCCAGGATGATTGGACTACATTCCACAGATCTTCTGTATTTCTTGGTTTTGCCTAAGAAACTGCATTTTTTTTTTATGTCGGCGCATACATTTTCCATTGGATTGAGGTCCAGGGTTCGGACCACCGCTCCATAACGTCAATCTTGTTGGTCTGGAACCGAGATGTTGCCTGTTTACTTTTTTGGATTTGGAGTCATTGTCTTGTTGGAACCCATTTCAAGGACATTTCTTCTTCAGCATAAGGCAGTACGACCTCTTCAAGTGTTCTGATGCATTCAAACCAATCCACAATCTTTGGAATGCGATAAATAGACCTGACATCATAGTATGAGAAACATCCCCATATCATGATGCTTGTGCCACAAGGCTTCACCGAATTCACACTGTACTGTGGCTTGAATTCCATTCAGTTTTATTTGCATAACATTGTTACAAATAGCGTTGCCGCAAAGCAGCTTTACACAGTAACGCAGTAAAAGTAGGGACTTGCAAGGTATAAAATAATTTAACATTTCCTAAACCTCTACACATCGCTCATTCAGGGCTCGGGGCGCGTAAGACAAACTGTCACTGTCCACTAGACCCAAACAGAACAATCTTACTTTCATAATCCCACAAAATGTGGCTCCGCTTCTCTTTAGGCCAGTGTGACTTCTTCAGCACGTCTTTTTTTGTTTGTTTGTTTGTTTTCCAACACTGTGGACTTTGCTGGTGCTTCTTGGCGACAGCTCAGCTTAATATTGGTGTCTGCTAATTGTAACAGGACTCACAGGTAACTTTAGACCTTCATTCTTGCTGGAGCTGATTGGCAGCTGAGTCCTCGCCCTTCTTGGCTCTTCTTTGATCCATTCGAATGGTAGTTTTCACTTTTTTCCAGATCTTTCAGGTTTTGATTGCTATTCTAACATATTTGGTATCATTTTATCTGAGCAGCCTCTCATTTTCTGCTCCTTTATACATTTTCCCCTCCAATCAACTTTTTAAATCAAGGTTCGCTTTTCTTCTGAACAATGTCTGGAACGACCCATTTTCCTCAGAATTTCAGAGAAATGTTCTATAACCAGCAGGTACAACATTCGCTGCCTTCCCTCCTTAAATAAGAGCAATCATTTGGCAGCTATTTTTCAAAGAATGAATGAATGACGCCACTAATTGAACGCCAACTGCGTACAAGAATTGGGGTAAATGGGGATTAAAACCCACAACCTCACAATCATGAGCCCAGCATCTTAACCACTCCACCAACAGCTTCACCCCCTGGTTAACACCACCTCAATCGATGTTCGAGCCTGAAAGGGTGCGCGTACTTTCATAATGAGCTATTTTTTTTTTTAATTTTATGTTTACTACAGCATAATACTAATCAATTAAATCATGTTTACTTTTACAATGATCGCCAAATGGAATTTTTTGATGGATGATGGGGACTCTAATTTACTGTTAGAAGAATTCTTGTGGATGTCATACAAGCCCCAGAGGGTAAAACTTAGAGGAGTGATACATATCTTCTGTTCATTAATATACACAATCCACACATATATTGAGGCAGCATGGTGGTGCAGTGTCCACCTCACAAGAAGGACCTGGGTTCGATTCCCAGAGCGTTTGCATTTTCTCTGTGCTTGCCTGGGTTTCCTCCCACACTCAAGAAACATGCACAGTAGACTGATTGGCTGTTCCAAATTAGGCTTGGTGTAAGTGTGACTGAATGGATGTACAGTGGTACCTCACCTTACGAAAGTCCCAACAAACAAAATCCAGCTTACGAAATGCATGTACCTAAAATCTCCGTCTCTGTACATGAAACAAATTCACGTTACAAAAGCGCCATCTCAAAAATTCAAACAATGCGCGAGTTGCTCTCCCATTGGCTATCTCCCAAGATCCCACCCCGCTGGCCTCCAATTGGCTATCTCCCAACATCCCACACTGCTGGACTCCCATTGGTTAGGAGGGATGACACAGCTCCCTCCCATCGGCTATTATGGAGCTGCATCTCCATAATACCCATGATCCTTTTCGTGTAAAGCAGAGTTACTGTTGTTTCATGAGTTTTTCGAGTGTGCTCATTGCAACTTTATTTTTTGGCTCAGGCTTTTAACCTTGCATAAACATTCGTAAGATCATAACTCTACTAAGAAGACATGGTTAACACATGCGTGTGATTCCCAGTGCGAGTGAAAAGAAGCGGGCTCATGGCATGCGGTTGAGTGATATCACAAAGGAATATGGCCAAACCAGTATACCATCAGTACGATATTGAAGCAGAAGGCCCTAAAAGGTATACTTTTAGAATTTTTAAAGGGTTTAGGGGGTAGTATTGAGAGCCTTGGAATGAATCACGTGTTTTACATGTAAAATGCGGTTGAATTTACGAAAAATCCAGGTTACGAAACCAATTCTGGAACCAATTAATTTCATAAGGTGAGGTACCATTGTATATGTATGCATTTCCATGCAATGGTCTCGGGAGCTGTTCAGGGTGTAACTCAGCCTCATCCAGAGTCAGGTGAGATGGGCACGAGCCACCCTGTGACTCTAATTAGGATTAAGTGGCTTTTAAAATGAATATGTTTATAGTCTTATAATGACTCATGAATCAGACACAGCAGCCCATTGGTTGGTATGTTAACTGACACTGGGTTGGCCCAATGGTCATTTCCTGTCTTACAAGGCACCTCATGCTTGAAGCTCTGTGTTATGATTTGCAACTCAGTGTGTCAAATATGGGTAAGCTAAAGAAAAAGCATGTATAGAGATACACGTGAGGTATCTAACTGTAGCCTAAAGCATGGAGTAAGGCAACAAATGTACACCCGAACAAGGGCTTTGTTTGAGAGTCCTCAAAGTATCGTGTACCAGGTTGGTAACACATATCAATAACAAGCTGGAACTCAGACCCATCAAATCATATTCCTGCTTTGAGCAAAAACAATGAAATATCAGTGACTGTTCTAATACCTTGTGAAGGGGATTGAGGCTGTCATTTGTTTGTATTAGCCAAACTTACACTGTCCATTTTGCTTGTATTATTTAATGCAGATGACACAAACCCCAATTTATTTTCATTTTCCCTTCAGGTTCGGTGCTGTTTATGGGCCGAGTGATGAATCCAGCAGAGGAGTAACAGGAACGCGGCACTCACTGGCCACTACAACAAGCACACAAACACCTAGAAACAGGCAAACATCTCCTCCCTCACATGTGGATGGGGTCAAAGGTCATTCAGGGATCAGTAACAAAAAGTTGTACAAATTTGTAAATAAAGGATTTTTTAGCAACTGAACATTTGCAGTTACGTGTTTACTAAAAACATCAGAAATGCATTCTGTCCTTTATTTTCAGTAACACTAAAGCAAACAGTGTTTATAGCAAAATGTTTATTGCAAATACTCGAATTATAAAATATAAATCTAATTCACACATACAAAAAAGATAAGAGACAGAGAGAGCACAAGGGGGAGGGAGAGAGAAGAACAAAGCAAAAGGGAGTGAGAAGGAGAAAGAGGAGGGACAGAGTAAGAAAGAGCAGGAGAGAGAGAACAAGAGAGAGGAGGGAGGAAGCGAGTGAGAGAAATAGGAGACAAGGACAGAGCGGGAATAGAAAGAGTGAGAGAGAGACAGAGGGAGCAGAGAAAGAGGAGAGAGAAAGACAGAGAGAGAGAGAGAGAGAGAGAGAGAGAAGGCATTTCAGAGAAACTTTGTTTAAATAATACTTTCAATTTCAATACATATTTACATCTGTACAACCTGTGCAAGATTCCGTGAGCAGAGATGGAGTGTTTGGTCCCTGTGATGAGTCGAGACACCATCATCCTGAGTTTTCGTTCAAGGGAATTAACAAAAGAAAACAAAGACTGCTGATGTTTATTACTGCGCTGTATTCATGTCAAATTCCTTGGTGGTTTTTTTTCGCTTTTTTTTTTTTTTTTTTTTTTTTAAATAAAAATCATTCATTCATTTTCTGTTTAACATTTCTGCATTGACTGCTTAATCCTATTCAGGATCGCACGGAGGCTGGCACCCATCTCAGCTGACTCTGGGCAAGGGCAGAGTACGTCTTGGACAGCTCGCCAGGGCATCGCAGGGCGGAAACACGCTGGCGGCTCTGCAGCGACTCTCGTCGAAAGCCAACAATGGTTCTTTTACATGAAACATGGCCGACCTGTTATAATCCAGTTAGTTGCACCTTGGGTAGTGACAACCTGTTGATAGTGGGGCTTGACCCCCAACCTTGGGATCAGTGATCCAGCACCTTTCCACCAGGCCATCTAAAATAAAAATGATTAGACTGAAGAGTCGAGTGCAGGAACTAACAGGTTCTGAGATGAAGTACTCAAACTCGTCTCCAGTAAGGCGCGGGAATATATTAATAGGCAGCACACTTCAAATCCTTTTATCTTTGGTATCAAACCGGAGAGGTAAGGAGGTGAAAGGAGCACAGAAAAGGAAAATGATCGTGAACGAGTATAAGGATGAAGATGGGGGCTGTATTATTCCACCTTTCCCCTTTGCCCTGAGCTATAATAATTCTGCACTAAAATGCTGGCCGACTGACTGTCCGAGGTTAGAATTCAGATAAGTGGTTCATGTTGTTTGCTCGTAAATGGATCTCTTCCAGGAAGTTCTCCAGCTGCTCTATCAGCACACGCTTTTTAAATCTGAAAATAAAGATGTGGCAAAAACTTAATAACAAGAATTGAATCTAACGGACTCTGTTACCAACCCCCAATCCCCCCCGCCCCCTTTCACTGTGTCATGTACCTCTCTGCCTCCTTAATGATGTTCTGCAGGAAGATGAGTCTCATTTCCAGACTGCCCTGAATCTGCTTCAGGAGACAGAAGATTCTTTCATAGCCTGCAAGAGAACCGAAGATGATGAAAAAGGTTAGGCACCCAAGGCAAGGCGGAGGCCTTAGAATATTCATTTTAGCAACATCCATCAAGCCTAAGGTGCAGAGTTGTTTTAGTATACATTTTAATACTTGCACTTGAGCAACAAGGTGCCAAGTCTGAGCGCTGCATAAGGCATACATGGCAACAGCAAAATATATTTTCAGCTGAACTTTAGCCGAAGGTGGGGTTCTGGGGGCGGGGTCCAGGGCGGAGCCTGTTTGCTCTCTACAGTTGGTAAACATATCATCTAGCATAGACTAATTTGTAAACATATGTATTTTCAATATAATATATACACAGAATTGAGAAATAGGTCAACCATGGCTCTGTTTTGTGTTGTATGAAAAAAATGAAAGATGAAAAAAATACACAAATATTTCCAGTAAACAACTTTATAAATTTATGAAACATTTTCAACTTGGCTCGCAAGGTGAAGAAAAAGTGTCAGGAATTTTTGTTGCCTTTCAACACCATTCCAGTTGTTATACACAGAGATTTATCAAAGTATTAAATTTATCACCATGAAATAAAAATAGAATCGGATCAAAACATTATTAAGAAGAAGATTACAGAAGCCCTGAAAATCAACAGGTTTTTATATGGGAACAGGACCACCTTCTAACTGTCAAGTAAAACCTGAACAGACTACATCAGCGAAGAACAGGCGAACATGAGCCCCATCACTATATCGATGTGGGAAGTGAGTTGAATCTCACTACCAACTTCACGCCCAAGACTAAACAGCCCATCAAAATATACACGCTGATTATAAGCTAGGTTCAATTGCCAACACAGCATGTAAATAATCAACCTCGAGAGATCAGTTTCACATTGTGACGTCAAAATCTAACGATACATCCCTATGTCACAGTCCCTGGACGCACCAACACATCCAAATGGTGTTGCCAACATGATGTAGCAGGAAAACGTGGGCTTACCAAATTTCTTTCAAATTGTGTCAGAATTGCAGACTTCAAACTACAGGGAAACCTCGCTACTTCGCGATTCAATTCATGTGGCTTCAATGCATCGCTTTTTTTTGTTTGTTTGTTTTTAAATATTTATCGAATATATCGAATATAAGGACACTAAGGAAGAATGGGGGAAAAAGTTCAGGAAAATTTCACAAAACAAGGCCAATTATGCAAAAAACCCAAAACCCTCAACAAAACCACTTACATTTTTATGTGAGGTGTGCATCTGAGTATGTGTGCACGTGCATCTGTGTGCACGCACGTGTGTGTGTGTATTTATATTTTATTTACATATTCTGCATTATTATTGAATGTTTGTTATTATAAGCATTTACAGCTGTGAATATGTTTTTATTGTTATTATATACACATACATGTACGTATAACGTCAGTCAGGGGTGGTTGATTCTACTTCGCAGAATTCGGCGATCATGGGGGGGATCTCGGTCCCAATTAACCACAGAAAGTGAGGGATCCCTGTATATACCAGTTTTCTATGGTGTTGATAGGCCAAGTAAAATCAGAGTTATGATTAAATTATTAACTTACTGCCATGGCATTTTATACTACGTCATGTCAGGCAAAAAAATAAATAACTAAAATTAACACCAAGGTAGATTTGGAGATAAATGCTGCCATCGAGTGGGCAACAGAAAAAGTAAGTGCGTCAGTGCTAAATTTGTACATAATTTAAATTTACAATTTATACTTGTGTTCTGATTATGAAAAAAAAAAGGTTTGTGAAACATGTTTGTGTTTTTCAGAGTAAAAAAAAATCCCTATTTTTTCTACTTGTATTTTGTGGGACTTTTTGCCTTTTTATGTCCAATGTGTTAATCCAGTATGTCAACATAAAAAATTACTGTCAGGTCACATAGGTGAGGTTGTGCTCAAAAAATTACACCAAACTAAGGAAGGTAAACAGAATAAAGTGAAATTTAAAGCTAAAATCAAAAACAGCCACTATAACCTTGAGTCTCAAGGGTTAAGGAAAACGTTTCTCTCAGCTCTGAGAGGATTTTCTTCTACCTTGCCTTATGTATGCCACATTCAGTTGTGAAAGTGCACTTACGCCGACCCGGCTTCCTGATCTCCCTGGTTATGAGGACACGCAGTTCTGTGTTCAGCTTGCACCCTTCCTCCATCATCCGCCTCCTCCTTCTCCGAAGTTCCTCTTCCTCTCGATTGCCTCCTCCGTTCTCCTGCACCGCATCCTCGGACACCTCCAGGTGATTTACATGAAGGTTCAGGGGCAAAGGTGGCAGTTCCTGCGTCTGTTCCAAATCGAGGCACTCCATGTGATTGGAGTCTGGGCTGAGTTCCAATTCAACATGATCCACGTGGTTCGAATCAGGGACCTGTTCAGGGACCAACTCGAAATTACCCTTATGGTTGATTACTGGGGCCAATTCGAGATTGCCTACATGATTGGCATCTGGAGCTGAAGGTGATAAAGGAGATGGGAAGAATATTACAGAAAATATATTCATTATGACACTATGGTAGGTGTGTGTGTGTTTCCTCACGTCTGGGTGGTGTTTTATTGGGTGGGGTGTATGCACGTCCTAGGCGTAGCAATGGAGACATGCACCTTCTCCTTTTGGGAACACCAGAAGGTAAGCCAGTATCGATGGGCCGCTTGCCCTTACCCTGCGTCCCGGTCACAAACTCATCTGCTTCATCCACCATCATCGCCTGTTAGAGACAGAAAAATATTCACATTTATTATGTTTCATACATACTCGAGCATAGAGACACAGAGACTGCATCGCCGTCGCACACTGCAAGAGCTCCTGAATATGTATTCATTCATTTTCTAAACCACTTAATCCTAATTAGGATCACAGATAGGCTGATGTCTGTCTCATCCGACTCTGGGCGAAGGTGGGGTACATCCTAAACATCTTGCCAAGCCATTGCAGGACCAACACTCACCATACCCATTCATGGTCACGCTCACAGCTCAGGGTAATTTGAAACCACTAATCAGACTGCGCATGTTTCTTGACTACGGAGTAAACCAGATTACCTGGAGGAAATCCATGCAAGCACAGGGAGAACATGCAAATTCAACATTCAACATTCTCAGACCTGGGAATCGAAACAATGAGCTTGCTGTGAGGTGAACGTGCTAACCACTACACCTGTGTGCTGTCGAGTCCTGAACATCAGGACATCATTTCTGATTTCCTATTAAACGTTACATTCGATCACGATGCAAAGATTACCCTGATGCACAGAGCGCGAGACAGACCGGACAAACACTGAGCAACTCAATCAGTCTGCAACACCCCAATACCACATGTAACGCAGAACCGATGGCCCTGAAGCTCCTCGGCCGAATCTGACAGTCTCAGAACAGTGGAGCATCCGTACCTTCTTGTCCAGCTTAAAAGGGTTGCCAAAAGTGTGCAGCCGTCTGGGTTGGTCTGGGTCAACCTCTCTCAGGGGGGCAGGGCTGAGTTTCAGGAAGTCCTGATAGTTGCCCATTTGTGCTATGGGTACACTATGGAGCTGATCTAGAAGACAACGAAATAAAGATGGACTGGTTAGAAATAAAGAGGAGACTGTAAAGTTTTTTCTTTGATGAGTGTTCGTCATTCACTCAGCGTCACCTTGGTCTTGACCCTTCAGCACACATGTGCTAATGTTCAGGAGGTTCCTCCTCATGCGGCTCAGTTGGTCCAGCAGCTGAATCTTGGGGATGTCGTAGGGGTTCCGTAGACCTTGTGGCTTCAGAGCCTAAACACCCACACCCCCCCACACACAATTTCAATCTGCTATACTGAGGTGAATTCATTAATAATTGACCAATTATTATTGTGCAAGTCAATGTGTGTGTGTGTGTGAGAGAGAGAGAGAGAGAGAGAGAGAGAGAGAGAGAGAGAGAGACCTTGTTGTGGACAACGAGCTGGAACCCTGAGAATTCTTTGTGGTTGATGTCAAGTGGCCCATCTCCCATGATGCCTTGGAGCAGCTGTGCAAAATCCTTTCTGTGAGCTAACGAGATAGCAGAACCTCGGAGGCGGAGCTTTATCCCCAGTTCAGGCCCTATCTTCTTTCCTACTGAAGCACACACACGGTCTGCCTCTACCTTCGCCTGGAACACGTACACAAATTAGAGACTGTGCGCACACCCAATATTAATTCATACAGCGAATATATATATATATATATATATATATATATATATATATATATATACACATACATACATACATACACACACACACACACACACAGTGGTGCCTCGGTACTCGAAGCTTTAGGGGTTGAACAAATCAGAATTTGATTAAAAAAATCCGGGATTTTTTTTGTCCGGGAAGTCGACCAAAATCCAGAAGTCGAACACTAAAAAAAGCGCGAGAAAAAACGAGACCAAGAGGGAGGGGATAGGCACGCTTTCCGGAAATTGTTGATACTATGTATCACTGTGAACACCTTTAACAACGAGAACATGAGCCACTTCTGTAAGTTTTTGAAAAGAAGGCAGAAACAAGCCACGTTAGAAATGTTCTTCAAGAAAAGAAAGGGATATCCTGAAGAAGAGTCATCCATGCCAAAGCAAGAGAGCAAAAGGAAAAAAAACAAAAAAACAAAAACACCTTTGACTGATTCACCTGAAGCTGTTATGAAAGGGGATCCTCCACCTCTCTCTCTCTCCAACATTTACGTATGCCAACTGCTCACCATCACAAAGGTTAAAATTCTTATCTTTATTGGTGTTATGGTCTGTGTTGTGAGAGACTGGTTTTGGCAGGTCTCTCTCTCTCTCTGCGCGCTGGAGAGGGGCGTGGCTGTCACACGCGGGTGGAGCGCTAAACACACATCTGATTCCACTTAATCACAGGCTGTAAAGACGAGCAGAGTGCTCCTCCCAGGGCTAGAAGATTGTCCCTCTTCCCCGTGATCTCTCTGGCTCTCAGCTCCGTGCTCCACCAGTTCCCACTTTAGTTTGATTTCCGTGTTTCTCCGCATCTCTAATGTTTCCCCGTGCTCTAGTGCCTTCCCTGTGGACAATAAAGCTCATCAATTTGCATCATATCCTGTGTCCTGCATTTTGGGCCCAGCTGAAGGTTCCTGGCGTCAAAGAATCTTCTATGAACGGATGAGCTTTATTGTTCACAGGGAAGGCACTGGAGCACGGGGACATCGTAGTCACTGTTAGAAAAAGACAAACTAAAGTAGGAAGTGGTGGAGCACAGAGCTGAGAGATCACGGGGAAGAGGGACAATCTTTTAGCACCGGGAGGAGCGCTCTGTTCATCTTTAAGTAGAATTAGGTGTGTGTGTAGCGCTCCATCCGCGTGTGACAGCCACGCCCCTCTCCAGCTCACGCAGACAGAAAGAGATGCCAAAACCGTTTTTCCGTGTTTCTCTGCACTCCACCGGCGTGTGAGACATACCCCTCTCCAACGTGCATTTCTTTCGTGAGATAGACCATAACACTCTAAAATTAAAAACACAGAAACGTTAGAATCTCTCACAACACAGACCATAGCATAGTGTACTGTATTACATAATTTTTTCACTTAATTTGCAGACCTATGGTATGTGTTACAACACCGTTAACTTCTGTTCAAAAAATGACCGAACAGATTAAGACCATTTGCATTATTTCCCATTTGTAATGGGAAAAGCAGATTCGGAATTCGATCAAATCAGAATTTGACCAGCCATTTGGAACGAATTATGGTCGAGTACCAAGGCACCACTGTATATATACACAGTGAAATGGAATGAGACTCAAAACAATTAATTTCTTAATGTTCTCAAGCACTGGTTCCAGAGAAGGTCCAATGCATCATGGGTGCAGAATGGAAAAATATGAATATTACAATTTGCATTCTGGGAAATAAATCATGTGGAGAAACCACCTGCTGGCTGAGTTTCTTCAGGTATGATACTATGCTGTAGCTCAGGCCGTACTCCATACTCTCAGACAACAGGTTTGGAGCTCCCATCATCCTCAGGGCTTTCCTCAAGGGCTGCAAGCAACCAAGTGAACTTTAAACATAAGTGCTGTGTGTGTGTGTGTGTGTGTGTGTGTGTGTGTGTGTGTGTGTGTTACTCACAGTGATGTAATACGAAGGCATGGTTTTCAGGTAACTCTCAAAGGCCTGACGCCATTTGGGAGTGGGCTTGAATTTGTGCACTCGAATCAAATCATCTGGAGGCAGATGAAGTGACACATGACCTCAAAAGCGACTTGCACAGTTTTAAATCAAACCTGGCGTTGCCAAGAGCAACAGGGCATGATATTATATTACTAACGCATTAGAGTGTGCACATGGTGGGGGGGGCAATAATTGGGTGCATAGGACATGAAGGCACTTACCGAGGAGGGGCAGCACCACAGGGTAGTTGTAGGGCATGATGAAGAGGTTGACACAGTTCAGTGCTGTACTTGCTTTCAAGTAACCGAACGGCGCACCGAGCTCTCCGTACTTAGCACTATTATTCACATAAACCTGAAAACAGGGAACGCAACACAGTCCGTTTACTCTAGTACAGAGTGCACTCATACCCTAGGAACCTAACTAGTGAAGACGGGTGTAATTTGGGAGGCACAGTTCAGTCTATATGTCCTAAAACTCAGAAGGTAACTCATGGTAAACGAAGACCAGAGTTAAAATGGTTTCAGATTCTGATGAGAACTCTCAGGTCCTACAGGTGGCTCGAGATCCACTGGATTTTCATGTTAAATGGCACCTAGTGTAAACTTTTCGACTTTTTTCTCCACTTTAGTGAACATATTCGGTTGTTTTTCTCCATCTGAGAAACTGGTGCTGAATTACATCATTAACCTTCGGGTCCTCTTCACTAGACTGATGCAAAGCATTTTACACTGACCTCAGTCAAGGAGTAATAGCTCAGGTACAACTAGGGCGAAAACAAGTGGCCTGTTCATCTCCTTAGGAGGTGATCAAACTAGAGCAGTGCTTCTCAAATAGTGAGGGTGCGGTATGATGTCCGGGGGGTGTGACCCTGGGGAACATGCATTTGTGGAATAGTGTACGAGAATTAAGTGTAATTGCACCTCCACTCCAGTAGTTGGCAGTGGTGCTCTCATTGTTATGGCGCTATGGTGTAGAGGCTTTTGCACAAGCAAATGATATGAAGCGCAGTAAACAACCCCTCAAGAGACAACACGGAAAAATTTCTAAAAGGAACGAGGAGAAAGGTGGATAGAGACAGCAATATTAAGAAATAAATAAGTTGAATGAGTTTAAATAAGGATGTATTTTTTAATATCAGGCACATTGGTGCACTTAAATCTTTTCAGTACAGATTAAAAAAACAATGTTAATGAAGTTTATCTTTATTGCAAGTTGAAATATATTTCCTTATTTTATTGTTTTTAATGTTAAAGATATAACACTATGCAGAGGTGGACTCATAATTTTATATATAAATAATACTATCTATAGTCATTAGCGGGGCAGTGGGGGGAATGAAATTTTTTTTCTTCCTAGAGGGGGGTGCCAAAGAAAATAATTGAGAAGCACTGCACTAGAGGTTTTGCAGAAAGGTAGCTGAAATGAATAGCAAATCACAACTGTCGTTTTTCCCTCTCAGATTTGTCACGCGGCATTCTCGGTATCACCTTCTGGTCACTTGGTTCATGAACTCATCGTAAAAACTTCAAACATATTTGAGATTTCTGTGCATGACACAGAACGAGTCTCTTTACAAAGGGTCCGAACATATCACGTGAAGGTCAGTGTTGTCATTTTGCTCATAATTTATTGTTTTTTCGTTCATAAGCAAAAAAAAAACAGACAAGTTGGAAACTTCCACAAGGAAAGTTTGAGAAACGTTCGACCCATGCTGGCATCCACCATATTAAATGTATAAAGCAAATGGTTTGAGAACAAAACATGACTTATTTACAACTGGAGACCCACTTTTTTCCAAACGAAAATACTCGCAAATCAGTTACAAATTATTGAGCTACAGTAGGCTCTTGACTATTTGTGGTTTTGCACCCACGGTTTGAGTATTTGCTGACAGCTGAGCAACCGGCACGTGATTCAAATTCAGCCAATGGCTGTCCTCCTTTCTCCTGATTGGTTGTGCTCATGTCCCGCCCCTTTTTCCTCATTCACACACAAGTTGTCAATGAGCCTCTTTTTTTGGATTTTGCTGCAATCCGAGCATGAAGCTCATCCATCTTGTTTTGCAGGGACTGAACATTTTCAAGCAGTATGGCCAGAAATGCTAACCAAGCGCCGGAGAATCTGAGAACTCCACCTGGGCTTATTGTTAGCATTGAGCTCCCATAGCATAGCATAGCAGCTCACGATAGAAGTTGTTGCGTGCTTAGTTCGTTTTAAATTGTTTTATTTGTTGTTTTGTTTTTTCATGTTTTGCTCTATGCTCGTCTACGACCGGTCGACTCTGCTACAATTATAAGATCGGAGTATCTTCGGGCGTATATAACTAAGCACGCTCAACTGGGCTTGTTAGCCGGGATGCGGCTAGCAGAGCTAATATGCTATGGTAGGCAGCTCAATGCGAGCTGCACCCCAGCGGACAAGAAGCCCAGGCGGGAAGGGGCCGAACGACGACTCCGGTGCTTGGGATTGCAGGGGATGAAGGCTGTGTCGCCAGCTAGAGCAATCGCCTCAACGGGTGCACTCTCCTCGAGCCATGTTTCACAGAAACACAGTCCTGTAGATCCCTCTGCGCTGCAAGCCGAGCATGAAGCTCATCCATCTTGTTTCGCAGGGACTGAACATTTTCAAATAGTACTGTATGGCCGGAAGTGCGAACCAAGCCTCTAAGAACTCCACCTGGGCTTAGCCGGTAACCGCTAGCTAACCGCTAGCATGGAGCTCCCATAACATATAAGCTCAAGATAGAAGTTGTTGCGTGCTTAGCTGCCCCAAGCTGAAGCTGCTCATAGCTGTAGTAGGGTCGACCGATCATGGACGAGCATAGTGCAAAACATGAACAAACAAATAGAACAAATTAAAATGAACAAAGAAACAATTTGACTCTGAGAACTCCGCTTAGTTATACACGCCCGAAGATACTCTGATCTTATAGCTGTAGTAGAGTCGACCAGTCATAGACGAGCATCGTGCAAAACATGTACAAACAAAACAACAAATAAAACAAACTAAAACGAACAAACAATTTGACTCAGAACTCCGTGACGTTGCCCTCTTGGCAGCGCCATCTTGGAGACGTCACTCCAAGTTCAATGTAAAAGGACATGAAGCGTAATAAAGTTTATCCTTTTGTTATCGTTTGTTAAACATGCTACAGAACATAAAATCTCACGTACAAACATTAACTTAGATACTGTACTGGAATAATAATCGAAAAAGACTTTAAAACGAGTGCTTTACAACAGTATATGCTGTATAATGTTTATATTTTTTCATCAATAAATATAACAGTAAAAATTGAAAAGTTTTTCTTCATCATTACTATATTTTACTACATTAATACTGTATTAATGAGTAAGACTGTCTATAGAATGTGTTTAAGAAGCATATTTTAGCGCATGTAATACGTAGTATTTTACTTCCGGCTGCTCATTTGCGCATGTGACGTGATACATGGGGTTTTACTTCCGGGTACAGAACTCGCGGATTATCTCGATTCGCGGGAGGGCTCGGAACCGAACCCCGGTGAATGTCGAGGGCCTACTGTACTTCTTTCATCTTTGAGGGGTTTTTTGGAGTATTAAATGTCTTGGCTCTTTGCTTTGTTATTATAACTGCCAAATCCTACACAACCAAGGACTAAGATACAATACTGTTTATACAATTAAATACTCAGTGAAGCTCACACTCAAAACTGGGCATGTACATGTCCGCATAGCTAACAATGTAAGCGGGCTTTACCACACGTGAAGCAGGAGTTACTGAACTTGAGGTATGAGGCAGATAAAGCACAAACATTTTATTTAAAAGGAAATTAAATTCAAACTTAAAAGATTGAGTGCATAGTTGACGTGTCTCTGATATTGCACTGCTCCATTGCCTGTTTTTCATTTCGAAAATAAAAACAGGAAATAGCTCACACACCAGGGGCACCATTATAATTAAAAAAAAAAAACAACAACAAAAACTCATCAGCAACTCGGAATGGATTTGCATACGAATACATTTCGTGGGGTTTTTTTTCCCCCTTCATATGTACGATCAGACTCTTTCGACTGATTCAAATTTAACACAGAACCGATCAACAACAGTAATCGGTGCTAGGAGAGTCAAAAATTATAAAAGTAGACCTTTTAAGGCCTCCTTCTGATTCAATATTGTACCAATGGTAGACGGGTTTGGCCATATTCTTTGCGATATCACTCAACCAGATTAACTGGTTAATTAAAACACTTAACTGGTAATTAAAACACACACCAAAAAAAAGGCTCATTGACAACTTGTGCGCGAATGAGGAAAAAGGGTCGTGACATGAGCTCAACCAATCAGGAGAAAGGGGGACAGCCATTGGCTCAATTTGAATCACATGCCGGTTGCTCGGCAGTCAGCGAACACTCAAACAGTGGGTGCAAAACCCCAAATAGTCAAGGGCCTGCTGTAAATACAGTAGTACACTGTATGTGTGTGTGTGTGTGTGTGTGTGTGTGTGTGTATATATATATATTTTTTTTTTTTTTTTTTAATAGTGAATACAACTAAATTGAAAAAAGAAGACCAACAATTCTAGAGTATAATAAGACTCTGAATTTATTTGATATTATTAAATAAACTTTAAGTAGGTAAGACTCTGAATTTATTTTAAATGACATTGTCATAATGAACTTATTTATTAATAAAAAAGGTACTTCTTACTATCAGTGCTGTAGTGGTCAAAAAATAAGTGTGTACACAATTACAGCCAAGTGATTGAGGCACACAGCACGGAGCGCAGGGAGGGTGCGGCTTTGGCTTTGAAACTATTTAGCACTTCATCTCCGCTTTTCATTTACAGTCGTGGAAATTTACGTTGATCACCTATAAAGTAGACCAAATTAAGTCAGTACACGCAACTCAGCCACTAAAACAAGTGGGTAATCGACATGTAGCAGCATGTACCCACCACTACAGCACTGCTTACTATTAATGCGACTTCTGGTGCTGCATGGGTTTGCTGATGGCTTTATAGTCCGATTGATACGGCGTAAAGACTCGAAACGACAGGACTCACACACTGCAGTTTTTATGTGACAGGAAGCGCGTCCCAAGTTTTGGCAATCAGCCGGTCTGCGGGTTCAAGTTTTTCCATATCTGTCCATTTGTGTTTGCTTGCCAGCTGTGCTTGGGTTCGTGCAAATGAGCCGATCAAAAACAAGGAGAATTAATCTCTACTCAAAAACACACGCAGTCTGTGGCTGTTGTTATAATCCAATAAAATTAGAGTTTCAAAATGTCGGACACGACCACATACAGAAAAGATTGGCTCTCCGCTAAGTGCTACAATGACGTGGCATTGAAAATAGAATAATAGATTTAAATGTTCGAGGTTTATTCATCTGTTTTTGTTATATTTGATGGCTTTTTTGTATTTGTATTTAAATGACAGTGAAATTATCCACTAGGCGATATCAACAACCACACAGATAAACAAAACGAGAGTAGCACCTCGCGTATTTGGATTTGGATATAATATGACCAGTGGAGATGATGGCACCCCCTGATGTTTATGCCAGATTTGCATCGATCTCAAAAATGACCCATTTGACTTACAAAAAGGCGAAAATCCGCCGATTGGCGGAAAATTCCCATCCCTGTTATATCTGGGTTTTTTTATTGTTGTTGTTGAATGTTTGTGTACTCTTATTACTATCTTTTATGAACTGGAGATTCATGTTCTACTTTTTTACTATTTTGGTTTTATAGTCATTATGTGAAATCAAACATGCGATGACTCGCTACGGCGACCCCTGAGAAAAAGGGAACAGCCGAAAGGAAAAGAAGAAGTCATTAGACACCAACTTTTAATAAAGTTCCAGTTTGAATAATATCTTGCTTACTTTTGGTTTTATTACTGCAATTAAATTTTCATGCTTTTTCTTCATTTCCACTCAGTGTTTAAAAAAAAGACTTTGCTTTTATATTACTGTTGGATTACACACATCACCTTACATTCTTGCTTTGGAAAAAATATATTCTAAAGGTTTGTGTACTGCAACTGAACATGGCGAAACACACAGGGTACTATTTGAAATATAATTAGGTGTGCATGCAAGTCTTACCTGCCAGCAGGTGTGTGGTGACTTCCTCTCCAAAATGTACTGTGTCAGAGGAGATGGCTCCACCTCGTACTTATCAAATGGGACCTTATCTACGATCATGGGCTCCACCTCCACGCAGGTAAACCGTACCTGTGGATGAGCTGTTCGTGGAGGCTGTGCAGACCAAATCCAAGGACACACACACACACACACACACACACACACACACACACACACACACAGATAGAGAGAGACACACAAAGATCAAGAGAATATTCTACTTTAAATGGCTGTCAAATGATAGGGTACATAATACTCTATAACGGCCAGTGAAACTGAGATATGCGAGTCAACTCCATCGAAAGTAGGCTCTTGAGTCCAAAAATGAGATTTTTACACAGTAAAAGAGGAGGCCCAAAGCTGCAAAATGCAGAAAAAAGTTTGTCAATGCCTTGAAAACTGAGCGAGCTATGCCATTTCTTGTGTCTGCATTCAAGTAAAAAATTCAAGACATTTTAGAGAAAAATCAGCACAAAGATTTCACTTCTTTCAAGATCAGTAGTCCTGAGCAACCAAACATTTTTATGCACTTCAGCCATATAAACTTTTAGAAAACATGTCTAGGAAGAGATAAGAGAAGTCATCCTCATTTTAATCTGACAGGCCCTTTTTAAACCCATCAGTCACCATGTTAAGCCCCAGAAATGAACAAAAAAATGACTTTTTTTTTTTTTTTTAATTTCTGTTTATTCCAATAAGATCAGTACGTATTTTTTGACCATTAATAAAGGTTCAAATGCCTTCAAATGATACTGATTGAAAAAAAACACTGTCAGGTTCAAACAATCACACTGAAATTAAGGAAACTATAGATAAGAAAACTATACAACAAAACTCTCTGATCTCTTTATACAAGTAAGCTTCATCAACTCTGCCCTCAGCATCATCATTTTCATCTATATCCTGCTCAGCAGATAAAAATCACATCTTCACAAACACCAGTCATCACACTTTTATTAACAGATGCCTATTCTTCATCAACATCAAAATCTTCAACACAGCTGACATAGTCATCATCAAATTGTTTATATGTAAAAGGAATGAAACATTTAAGTATTTTTTCGGTTTTGACCAATTTTCATACAAAACTAAACACCCCACGATCCAGCATGTCCAGTCCAGACAAGATTACACACAAATCATATAATCAAAAAAATTCCATAATCGAATTTTGCATACAGAGAAAAATACCAATACTCATACAATACTCATTAAGTTTCTAAAGTACATAATACTGAGCATATGGGATTTTCTTTGACTGAATTGTAATGGAATCATGTCTTTCTTAATATTCCAGCAGACCTGAGGTATCACACACACACAGAGAGAAAGCAGTGGGTGACTGCTCATTTGTGCATCTATCACACCAGTTACACTCATTTGCTCCACTCACTTCAGGCACTACTTTTATCACATTTTGTAGACCCACCCATATATATATATATATATATATATATATATATATATATATATATATATATATATATATATATATATATATATATACACACACACACACATATATACACACACCTGGATGCTGCTCATTTAACGTAGACCCACCCATATATATATATATATATATATATATATATATATACACACACACATATATACACACACCTGGATGCTGCTCATTTAACCGTTTGTACACTGTGTGTGTGTGTGTGTGTGTGTGTGTGTGTGTGTGAGAAAGAGAGAGAGAGAGAAATAATTAAAGCCAAATTCTATCGTCAAATTTAACATCTCTACTAATGCTGCTAGACATCACCGATGCATTTCACTCTCCTTTTCCAGAAATTATGTGTATTCACAATCTTACAATTAAACTTGCAGACTATTATAGAAGAGAAAGTCAGAGATAAGGTCCGCATGCGGTTAAACTAGACTAAGGAAGTAAACGTGTGACGGGCAGTGAGCATGTGCAAGCCCGAGCTGACCAATCAGTGTGCTCGTTTCAGATCTTCCTTAGCAGCTAGCCTGCATTGTTTATATGCATATCGTCTTTATAACCTTTATTTTATTCACCAAAACTACATTTTAATATCAAAACAGTATCCAAAATGGAAAGACTACTTCACAACCGTTCTTCTGGTATTTGGATTATAGTGTCTTGTACACGGGCAGTGGTGGTCTAGTGGGATAGGGCGCTGGATCGCTGATCCAAAGGTTGGGGGTTCGAGTCCCACTTTCCACAAGGTTGTCACTGTCCCCCCAGTGCGGCTAACTGGGTTATCAAAGGCGGGCCATGTCTCTCACTGTCTATGGTGTGAGGCATGTAAAAGAACCATTGCTGACTTTCGTAAAGAGTAGGCTGCAAAGTTGTCAGCGTGTTTCTGTCCCTTGCTAAAAAGGGTTGTGACAGGAAGGGCATCCGACGTAAAAACTTCTGCCAAATCAAACGTGCGAATCAGATGATTCGCTGTGGCGACTCCCGAGCAAAAGGGAAAAAGCTGAAAGGAAGACAGACAGACAGTGTGTCTTGTACACAACTCAGTGAATAATTGCAAAGAAAACCGGTAAGTTTGCAACTGTTTTTATTTAGTTTTACGAGGGTACTCGTCAGAAAAATGGAGAAAAAAAAAAAAGATGACATTTTTAGTGAGTTTTAGTCGATTTCACATGAGCAATTGATAGGTGAATACTTGTTTTAATAGTTTATGCAAAAATCCAAATTTTGATAAAAATGGACCATTTTTACTTTCCTGGCATTTATCTCAAAAGTGGTCTGTGCGACAAGTGCCTACTTTCGGTGGAGCGCCTCACATATACATACATACATATATGCATATATATATATATATATATATATATATATATATATATATATATATACACACACACACACACACACACACACACACACGGAGAGTACAATGAGAGCTCCACCCACAAAACTCCAAAAAAGGCAAATCTCACAGACAACCGGACAATTCAACAGTGAAGTGGTATATCATCTGCTTCTTCAAGTAATGTAACTCTGCCAGTACAGCACATCTGTCATACATACAAAATTGGGAATGGATTCCATCCGTTTGTCCATCTCACTTTAGCTTGTGGACATTTACTTGCTGTATGCTTAAGCTGGTGCTTTCAAACTTGCTATGCTTGTTCTATATTGACATATTATAAAATGGTCCTTTCGGCAGTAGTGTCTGAACCTCATATGGTCTATATTTCATCTTAATATTTGTCTTTATCATGATGTGCCGCCGGTGCGGAATGATCTACACACTGTTATAACACAGACGGAGTATCTTTCTTGTTGATATCAACTACTATTTGCCCTGCAAACTCAGAGGTCACTCTTTGTGACATCAGGACTTGCTGCTAGCATGCCATACACCCCCTACCCCGTGATATCACAGGGATCATGCAACAGTCGCAGAACATGGTGATAAGGCAGCTTCTCAAATAGTGTCGTGCCCCCTCCACTCGGGGTGTGTGTGGTGTGATGCTGGGGGTGCTATGACCCTGGGGGACTTGCTTTTTTGCCATACTGTACTAGAATTAAGAGCTTATTATTATTTTATGCTTTTTTATTTTTAATGTTAATAAAGATACAATGTTATGCAGACGTGTACTCATACTTTTATAGACAAATAATACTATTTATCGTTGTGTGCTCGGGGCACTGGGGGGAGGGTGATTTTTTTTTTTTTTTTGTTCCTTCCTAGAGTGGAGCATCACAGAAAATAATTGAGAAGCACTGTGAAAAGGGGACACAGGATCTGGTATTAGACCATTGCCAAGTGATTAATCCCAATACATGGGGAATCCCAAATTGCAGTGTTTACAAAAGCTTGTAAAAAAGCATTGCCACCCGTTTCACTCACCACTTCAGCTCATGGCAAGTAAATGTCCAGAAACCGAATATAAAGTTTTGCCTCCATGACCTTTAAAAGTAGGTCATGGTCACTTACACACAAACTCATCCTAACACTCATAGTAGTGAGCCAGCATACCAAGTTCAAAAGCCTGAGCTTCAGCGCATTCTAAGTGGCCGGAAACAAAAGTGTGATTGAGAAATGAACGAACGGACAGACGTTCAGTACCCATTATATTCAGTATACATTCCTATAGCTCCACGGGGGTGGGAAATAAAAGTTTTTTCTGTAAGTTAAAAAAAGAAAATTTCAAGCTTGATTGGCATCAAGCACCAAAATTAAATATTTGAACTTTTGAACTTTATTGTCTAGCAGACTATAACCAACAATGTATTAGTCTGTATTGATACTGAATCGTCTATGTCTACATATCGAGGAAATGATTATTTTCAACAGTCCTAACATATACACCTATTCTGAAAGGTCACAGAGTCTGCAACACCACTAATGACATGACACCACCAAGAAAGCAACACCATGAAGACCAAGCAGCTCTCCAAACAGGTCAGGGACAGTTGTGGAGGTTTGAAATACATTATAAAGATACAAAATTTAGCAATCTGACAGAGTACCATTGCATCCATCATCACAAAATGGCAAGAATATGATACAAACCTGCCTAGAGAGGGCTGTCCATCAAAATCCAGACCAGGCAAGGAGGGAATTAATCAGAGAGGCAAAAAGTATACAGTAGGCCCTTGACTATTCGTGGTTTTGCAACCACGGTTTGAGTATTCGCTGCCGAGCAACCGGCACGTGATTCAAATTCAGCCAATGGCTGTCCTCCTTTCTCCTGAGCTCATGTCCTGTCCCTTTTTTCCTCATTCGTGCACAAGTTGTCAATGAGCCTCTTTTTTTGTGCGTGTTTTAATTACCAGTTAAGCTCTATGATACCACTGAAATGCTGTGCGTCTTCTCTGGCTAAGTGATAGAAAATACTGGATGTCTCTTCTGAAAAAATAGTTTTAGAAAATAGAAAAAGTCAAAATTCTTGTCCGCACCCCAGTGGACAAGAAGCCCAGGCCGGAAGGGGCCGAACGATGACTCCGGCGCTTTGGACTGCAGGGGTGACGGTTTTCTCTGAACTGTTGTATTAAAATCTTTTTCAATTGTTATTCCAGTACAGTACGTAAGTTCATGTTTGAACTTCGAGTGACGTCGCGCTGCCCAGACGGCGACGTCACGGCGTTCTCAGAGTCAAATTGTTTGTGTTTTGTTTTATTTGTTCATGTTTTGCTCTATGCTTGTCTACGACCGGTCGACTCTACTACAGCTAGAAGATCGGAGTATCTTCGGGCGTGTATAACTAAGCACGCCAACTGGGCTTGTTCATGCTCAATGCAAGATGCTCAATGCAAGCCGCATCCCAGCGGACAAGAAGCCCAGGCCGGAAGGGGCCGAACGATGACTCCGGCGCTTTGGACTGCAGGGGATGAAGGCCATATAGCCGGCGAGAGCAATCGCTTCATCGGGTGTACTCTCCTCGTACCATGTTTCACAGAAACACAATCCTGTAGATCCCTCTGCGCTATATCTGAGCATGAAGCTCGTCTATCTTGTTTTGTAGGGACTGAACATTTTTAAGTAGTATGGCCGGAAGTGCTAACCAAGCCTCTGAGAACTCCGCCTGGGCTTAGCCGGTAACTGCTAGCTAACCGCTAGCTAACCGCTAGCATGGAGCTCCCATAGCATATAAGCTCAAGATAGAAGTTGTTGCGTGCTGAGTTGCCCGAAGCTGAAGCTGCACATAGCTGTACTAGGGTCGACCGATCATAGACGAGCATAGTGCAAAACATGAACAAACAAATTAAAACGAACAAAGAAACAATTTGACTCAGAACTCCGAGACGTTGCCCTCTAGGCAGTGCCATCTTGAAGACGTCACTCCAAGTTCAATGTAAAAGGACATGAAGTGTAATAAAGTTTGTCCTTTTGGTATCGTTTGTTAAACATGATACAGAAAGTAAAATCTCACGCACAAACATTCTCAGAATTAACTTAGGTACTGTACTGGAATAATAATTGAAAAAGACTTTGAAACATGTGCTTTACAACAGTATATGCTGTATAATGTTTCTATTTTATCATCAATAAATATAACAGTAAAAATGTAAAAGTTTTTCTTAATCATTACTATATTTTACTACATTAATACTGTACTACTGAGTAAGACTGTATATATGATGTGTTTAAGAAGCATATTTTAGTGCATGTAATAGATACATAGTATTTTACTTCCGGCTGCTCATTCACGCATGTGACATGATACATGGGGCTTTACTTCCGGGTACAGAACTCGCGGATTATCTCGATTCGCAGGAGGGCTCGGAACCGAACCCCCGTAAATGTTGAGGGCCTACTGTACTACATTAACACTGAAGGAGCTGGGAAACCACGACAACGCAGGTTGATGTAATCTGTCCATCAGGCCGCTCTAAGCTGTGCACTCCACAGAGCTGGGCTTCAGGGGTAGCGGCCAGAAAAAAGGAATAACGCATGTCTGGTGAAATGGATGATGCGAAATACAGGTAAATTCTGGAGGAAAAATTTCCCGTGGCTAAATGTGCTGTGCATAAGAGAATTCATCAAAAGGTTGGTCTCCAACAAATATTTATCATCTTTAAGGTTACTTGAATGTTGTGTCAATTGACTGATAAAAATACTCAATTTAATTTCAGCTTGTGTAAGGCAGAAAAAAAATGAAAAATACAAAGGAGGTGAATATTTTTACAAGCCAGGGAAGATTTATAAATTCTCCAAACAATTTGAGTGAATAAAGAAAATGTCTATCAAATTAAACACATACATTACTTTAACAGGAAATAAAGCGCCAAAGCAGACCAAACTACAGCGAGTCATCGACTTACGACCTATGCGAGTTACGTCTGATCGATTTCACGACCGCTAAAGTGGTGACGCATGATCCATGGCAGTGCAGTGCGAGTGTTGCGTACGACAGTTGTTTACGCTGCCGGCAGCACCAGCATCTTAAAAGGCCAAGCAGGAGATGATGTAGCTTCACTTTCTAACTGCTCAGATAAAATCTATTCATCTACTTTCAATGCCACGTCACTGTGGCACGAAGCGGAGAGCCAATACTTTCTGTGTGGGCGGGTCTAATACCTTGAAACTCTAATTTTATTGGACTCACACGCTGCATTGTTTGTGACAGGAAACGCATCCCAAGTTTTGGCAATCAGCTGGTCTGCGCGAGATTTATTCATGTTTTTGTTTGCCGTGAGTGTATTTGGATCGAAAGTCGATATACGACCAGATCGATTTACGACCGGTCTGCCGGAACCAAAAGCGGTCGGAAGTCGACGACTCACTGTACCTGCTTTCCACAACTCCTTTTTAGGACAACTATACAGAAAAGGCAGATTGTGATTTCTGGTGTTGAAAAGAAAATGCAATTCTGTTAAATGCAAATTCAGACTTTCGGACTTAAAATACATTGCCTTGTCTCCTTGTATGTCTCCGTGTGTGTGTGTGTGGGGGGGGGGGGGGGGGGGCAGCGAGAGAGTGCAAATGCAAGAGAGAACGGGATGGAGGACATAGAGAGAGCTTGAGTTCGAGTGTGAGGAGTGAGACAGAGCGAAGAGAGCGAGAACCAGTATGAGAGAGAGCACAAGACAGGGAGTGAGAGCAAGTGAGAAGGAATGAGAGCAAAGGAGAGAGAGGAGCAAGAGATAGCAAGGGAAGAGAGAGTGTGAGAGAGGAAGCGCAAGAGAGACCAAGCACGAGCGAGGGCAAAAGAAGTGAGAGGGAGAGTAAGAGAGAGCAAAAGCGAGAAGGAAGAGAATGTTTCTTACCAGAGTGGGGGAGTTCTGATCAGGCCAAAAGGACTCAGGAATGGGCCAGTGGCCAACCGGAACCCCAGTTTTTGGATTGGGCCTCACATAAATAAGTTTATGGCAGCTAAGCCATGGCTGGGGGCCAAGTTTGACTTCTGATGAACCCTCTAACATGGAAAAAACACAAATATGTAATTTCAAAAGAAAAAAAACCAAAAAAAAAAAAAAAAAAACCACACACAAAAAAAGTCCATTTTTGGTTAACGATTATCACTGCAATATATAATAGGGTTTTACCTTCAGCAGGGTCGGGTCCTGTCTTCTCGAAGTTTATCACAACTCCACTCTGAATTTTCTGCACCAGAGACTCCAAACACTGATTCAACATACGCTGAGAAAATACACTGTACGAGCGGCCTACACACACACACGCACACGCACACACGCGAGAGAGAGAGAGAGAGAGAGAGAGCGAGAGAGTTCTAGTCAAAGAAATGATACACCATATTTTCTGAACCATAAGACACACCGGATTATTAGGCACATTCAGCAAAACAAAAGTCAGATGAGTCAAACTTTATTCAACTCTCACAATAATTCTCAACATTGTTCGGTTATACTACCGTATTCGACATAAGTGCCCTGATCCAATAAGCCCAACCACCCATTTTTTTTTTTTTACGTCTAATAACCGCCCATTTGTACTGGAAGCAAATTCGTAGTTCAAACTTACCAATTTTATTCGATCAGTCTCTGTTACCATAAAATGAGGTGTTCACTGCCTGTAAAAGTGAGTTTACACGGTATTTCAAGACCCCCTGCCACTGGGGAATGTCTACCCACAACCCAGAAGACTTTTAATCTCCATCTCTATTCATCTGATTCCATGCACAAGGGAATAATAAATAAAATATTATAATATACAGTGAATCCTCGGTACGCGAACGTAATCTGTTCCAGATTGCTGTTTGGATTCTGATTTACTCGGATTCCCAATTCACTTTTCCCATTACAAATAATGTAAATGGTCTTAATCCGTTCCGTCGTCTTTTGATCAGAAGTTAACAGTACGCTTCATACCATAGGTCCACAAATTAAGAAAAGCTAAAGCATAAGAACAATAAAGATAAGAATTTTAACCTTTGTGGTGGTGAGCAGTTGGCATATGTAAATGTTGGAGAGGAAGAGAAGAAGCGGATTCCCTTCCATAACAGCTTCAGGTAAATCAGCCAAAGGTGTTTTTCTCTTGCTAACGCTTGGCATGGTTGACTCTTCTTCCTTTCTTTTCTTGAAGAACATTTCTAATGTGGCTTGTTTCTGCCTTCTTTTCAAAACCTTACAGTAGTGGCTCATGACCTTATCGTTAAAGGTGTTCACAGCGCTGCTTAGTTTACATACATACAGCCTCCTCAACTTTGTTTCGGCAGTGATGCCTATAAGCCGATTTGTGGGTTTTCTGTTCGGTACAAATGCGAGGTTACTGATGAACATTATAGACATTCCCCAGTGATAGGAGTCTTGAAATACCATGTAAACTCACTTTTACAGGCAGTGAACGCCTCATTTTACTGTTACAGAGACTGATAGAATAAAATTGGTAAGTTTGATCTACAATTTTGCTCCCAGTACACATGAGTGGTTATTAGACGTAAGATCAAAAACATTGGAGGGGAAGGGGGGCTTAATGGAACAGGGCGTTTATTACGTCGAATACGGTATGTCAGTCCTGGCCTCTTGTCAAGTATGTGCTATCGCACCACACTCCTACGAAAACTCGACATGAGCAGCGACATTTTGCATTCTTCATTGGCTGTTCCAGTCCTGGTCGTAATGCAAACTCATTGTTTCGTCCCATTTGCTGGGTTGGGTGCATCATTAAATCACACATCATCCACCAGTTCTAAACCGTGCTTCACCAGGAAAAAGGTGGAGTGCAAAGCATGCACAAACAACAAGCTCAGAAATCACAGAAAATATAACATTACATCAGTACAGGGCTGGACTCTGAACAGGTTTTGCTTTCAGATGTAATTCAGGAATCTGCCAAGACCACTTCAACCCGACCTGCTACCGGCATGACCTCCAGGCAGAACTACTTGGCACAAAGCCCATGGTTTTATATTTAAAACCTAAAGGAACCAATAAAAGGCAAGAGTCTATATTTAGTACAATTGGAGTTTTATCACCCAACATATCGCTTGCTGCCGAACAGCATTTCCCAAACAATTCGTCATTTCCAGCAAAAAATTTGCTCTGCATTAGTTTGGCCTCTACTAGTAATCCACAGATAACCTAGAGACCGCAAGGTCGAACCCAGGCTAACGTCACAGCCGTCTGTGACCGGGAGTCCATGGGAGCTAATTGGCCAAACCATTTTAATCTTGCTATTTACCATATGAAAACTAAAATTTTGAAAACAACTCACCTCCAGTCACCTCACACATAGGTGTGATGGGGGAGGGATCAGCCGGGACACCACCTACTGGCTCGGGTTCCAAAGGGGCATGGCCTAAAATGCGTAGCACCAAAGAAAAAAGCCGTTGGTCCCAGCGGAAGGGCTCCTTTGTCAGCTCGCTGCCGGGCAGTGGGGTCATCAGGGGTAAATGCAGCTGGAGAGAGGGAAGGAAAATGAGAAAATAAAATATAAAATAAATAGACAAGTTTATAAAGAGGTTGAGGACAATTTGGTTTTTCTGAAAAGACATCAAACAGAGCCTTACCTCGTCCTGCACCCCTGAAGTGCTGGTTAGTTTGCTTCCGTCTGTAATCGCGACTATGATGGCAGGTTCCAGGAAAAACGGGTTCCTCCCCTGCAGACAGACAGAACTGATAAGTTTGGCTTATTATATAATGCCTTTGGATTAAGTCAACAAGTTCGAATCTGGTTTAATGCCACAGCTATCCGTGACCGGGAGTCCATGGGAACCAATTAGCTGAGCTCTCACAGGAGGGAGGGACAGCATCTTCCCTGTCAGCTCACTTCCCTTATATATAATTTTTTTTGTTATTCTTATATTTTATTGTTCTGTTCTAATTATGACGAATGTTACACCTTTCTGAGCTATTTTGCACCCCCTACTGATGGTACTTCAAGAGCGTGTAACTGTAAATTTCTCCATTGTGAGATTAATAAAGCTGTATCTTATCTCATCTTATCTTCCCTGTCACTCACATGAATCGCCAGCCAATCATGGGTGTCTGTGACCTTATTCATACAAGGGACTGGATAGCGCTTTCACTCCGAGTGTGTTAGACCGCCCCTAAATATGAAAGCGCAGCAGTTCAAAAAGAGGAAGGTGGCTCGCATTGCATGTCACGGAGGGGGCATGTGCATGCTTTCGCCCCGCCCTGGTTGGTGGTGGTTTTGTGCTCGGGGATATAATACTGGATGGGTGGGAATTGGATACAACCAGAATTATTGAGAAAATGGGGAACATTTATTTATTTCTTTTTTTAAATCTTCTGCTGAAGTGCCTATAAACCACAAGTGTCAAACTCCGGCTGTCACATCTGGCCCATCGCCTTATTTTTCGGTGGCCCACGAGAGCTTTCAAAGAGTACTCTTATCGTACTTTCTATGGATCAACAATGACCATGGAACACAATTCATCATCCCTACCACTATTTTTCAGCTGTCAATTTGAAATAAACAGCTAGTCATGCATGAATCAAACACGACTGCATACTAGCTTGTCGCAGTTAAGATATTTAGAATAGACACTCCGAGATTCCTCAGCCCTCCATCACCTTTGAATTTCATGACATGACCTTCAAACTTAGTTTGACACTCCGCTTTAAATGTCTGACATTAAACTGTCCCTGTAAAAATGGCCAGATACTTCCCCTGTAAGAATGGCCAACTATTAACGATTTAGGACAACTAAAAATAACTGCATGTGATCATCCTCATTAAAAGAATTTACAAAATATGTGACACAAAGATAGCCCTGAATGAATCAGCCCACCACCAACACTTCCTGTTCTTGTGGCTGAGTGTCAAATCTTTATACAGGGTTTGTGGAGCCACTATGATCAGAGACAGGAGGTAGGAATCTCAAGTGGCTCCACATAGCCCCAGATCAGACAACGCACCTGCCCGTAGTTGTCTATCCCGGAAACCAATCTGTTCAGGTTGAGCAAATCGAAAGCGGTCCTTAAAGACTGCCCGAATGTGGTCAAGCCAAAAGCCTGTAGATTCCTCAGTTCTGTCATGAAGGTGGCATGGCTCTCTTTCCACCCGGCCTGAGAGGAGAGACAGAGAAGAAGAATGATTTGGTGACATGGTTTATGACAAGAAAAGTGATGAACTTCATGAGCTCCTTCAAGCAGCAGGGGGTCAAGTCCATTCTTATCAATTTTGAGTTAAGTACAGTAATAAATAGAGAAATGTTAAAAGATGAATACTGGTCTAAATCCTGGTCGAGTTCCAACTTTTATAATAATGGGACACTTCACTATTGCTCTGAGCTATTTCACTGACTTAAAATTCAAGCTGGCAGCCTCCACATCTAGGAAACACTGATCCAGGGCATGAAATTAGCACCGATCTACCGGCATTTTTGAGGGAGGTCTGGAAAAATCCAACCCAATACCGGCCCACATGTCAATCTAGTTCTTGATTACATCTTTGTGTTTACATTGTTATTCTTTGTTCACTGAGTTTTTAATTTGATCAGCAGAATAATAAACAGTTGTATATGATAGAAAATTGGTTTACATGTGTTTCTTATTCAGTATAGCTCTTGTATACCAAACATATAGACAGGTGAATAAGTGAAGGAAAAAAATAAAGATAGATCATCACATAATTAATCATTCCAGAAAAAGTGGGTCCAATAAAATTCTTAAGGGTCCTGCAGACTTTTTCTTCTGCCTGCCCACCTGCCCAGTGGAGAACTTTCTTAATTTCGTGCACTACTTATCTGAAAAAGAGGTTCTTCAGTTAATAGAGGACTCGGAAAATAAGTATCACTTCAGCTCCGACACCACGGCATCTGCTTGTTAGGACTTAACTGAATGTTATTCATTATTTTCCATAATATTTACATTTCCTGGACACTTGGACTCAGACCACTGTTGCATTGAAAAATACAATTTCAGCTTGAGTTTGTCCATCAAAGGGCCCAACACACACACGACAGTCAGAAGACAATATGGATTAATTTTTTCCACATCGTTTCCTCAAAGGTATACAATGTTACCTTGGGAAACAAACACGAAGGAAATGTTTATATGTATCACAGATACAGTAAGAAACCCTCCATAGACCAGAATCGGACATTCCCAGGCTGACCGGTGTGACAGGATGAGTGCTCTCACATTTCTGATTCCGAGGCTGCCCCTCAGGTCTCTGTACAGGTAACTTTGGCACAGTGTCACACATGCTTTAAGCCAGGAGTCGGGAATCTATGGCTCGCGAGCCAGATGTGGCTCTTTTGATAACTGTATCTTGCTCTCAGATAAATCAGGTGGCCTTTCTTAACAGAATAATGAATACATAATTTCACTGTAATTTAAATAAAAATACAAAAAAGCCATCAAATAAAACACAGATGAATAAATCTCACGTATTTAAATCTATACATCTATTTACACTGTGGCGTGCAGCAGAGAGCCAATCCTTTCTCTACACCAATATGCAGGTGGGTCCAATACCTTGAAATGCTAATTTTATTGGATTATAACAGCCACAGACTGCGCGTGTCGTTTTTGAGTAAAGAGGTAAATTTCCCTGTTTTTGACACCTAATTTGCACGAAGCCAAGCACAGCTGGCAAGCAATCACAAATGGACAGACATGGAAAAACTTCAACCCACAGACCAGCTGATTGCCAAAATTTGGGACGCACTTCCCGTCACATGCCAAACATTTGCAGCATGTGAGTCTTGCCATCTTGACCATATTTGGCTCTACATATGCATGCAAGCAGTCCTTCTCACCTGAAAAAAACATTAATACCAACCTGCAGTCACGTTTAACAGATGGAAGCCTAATCACCTAAATGAAGCTGAACCACACCACGTATCAACCAGATACAAAGCCATCAGCAACACCATGCAGCACCAGAATTCGCATTAATCATAAGAAGTACTTTTCTTATTAATAAATAACTTTATGACAATCATTTAAAATAAGTTTAGAGTCTTATTATACTCTCAAATTGTCAGTCGTCTTTGTCAATTTCTATTCAGTATTTATATATATATATATATATATATATATATATATATATATATATATACACATACACACACACACTGATTTATGTTCATCCGTTTTTTCGAATTTACAGGGTTTTTTTTACAAAAAAAAAGTCAAATTTTGAGTTCAGACGTACCGACATAGTACGCTGACGTAAAGACGCAATGACGTAATTACGCTGCGTCCACTGTTTACAAACGACAGACTGAACATGCCCCTCCTCCAGTTCAGTTTTATATATATATATATATATATATATATATATATATATATATATATATATATCAGTTATATAGCGTGTTACCCTTGTGTTAAGACATAGTCTCTGTGATCTTTGTGTTTACACTGTTTTGCAGACTTTTGTAACCCTAAGCAAATATGGTTGGTCAGAAGTGTACTCCTACTAGCATGGGTGCAAGTCTCATACACAGAGATTAATTAACTATCTGCTCGGATCGGCGCAATCTACCATGCATACTCAGTTAAACAAAGAGAGTTGTAAAATGAATGAAAGCCCGAATCCAGAAAAGAATCAGAACTCTCTGATCTGCTGGTGATTCACATCCGTGCAGGCTGAGTACTTAATGAGAATTCAATGGCACCCTTGCAACTCATTTGAAAGACTGGAAGTCCGTATAACCCGCGCTTTGTCTCAAGCACAGCAAGTGAACTACTTTCGCTGTTGAGCGCCTCATATATTGTAAGCATTGATTGGCTGTTTTAAGCTTCATGTAAAGTGACTCAGTTCAGCTTCATGTAATGTGACTCGACTCAGCTTCATGTCAAGTGACCATCCGTCAACCATCGGAACCATTTACAAACAGAGAGATCGCATCATAGAGAATGTTAAAGGTTAGGTTTTAAACATCGATCCATGATGCTACGCTACTCAAAGCTTGATTAGCGTCTTTATAATCAGCAGCTTGTGGTTGTTGTTTCTTCGTGCCTAGTCTGCATCATCAGCAGGTATCTCAGGGTCTTTAGCGTTTCGCCCCAAAACCTGTACGCTTCACCCGAGTGGGGCAGCAAAGACAAAAGACTGTCTTCACCTGCAGGCTGGCTTCTGATTGATTGTAGAGGTCTTCTAACATGCATCCACACACTACTCTCCTGGCTTGTAATTAACTGTGGTCCAATTCTCTCTCCTCTTGATCCACAGCCACCTTGAGCATGTCTCTGCTGAAGCAGCTATGGTCTTTATTGCCTTCTTTGTGGCGGTAGGGGTAAGACCTATCTTGTGCAGGAAGTCTCTTGTAGATGTTGCAACAAAACCCCTGCATCCAACCTCTATTGGCATCAGGCTTGCTTTCCACCCTTTCATGCAAGCTTCATCTACCAAGTCCTGGTATTTTGCAGCTTTCAGTTCGTGTGAGATGTCAAGTCTATCCTCCCAGGGAACTGTAAGCTCGATTATGTGGATGGCTTTCGTTTCTCGAGATAATAGCAGCATATCTGGGCGCACCCGAGTAACTGCTATATCTTCTGGAAATTTCAACTTCCTCTGCACATCCACAAGAAGCTGCCAGTCGGAGGCTGGAGACAGGACTCAGCCTCTAGTTGCGGGCTTGCTTGGCTTGGTCTTCATCGCTCCTTCTTTCAGGAATTGGATGGGTTTTCCTGTATCCTGAATATTTTGATGGTTGACTTCCAGTCTGCGCTGGTCCACCACTATGGCAATCTCTCTTAAGACAGTGTCATGCCTCCATCGGTACCTCCCCTCTCCCAGAGCCTTAGGACATGCTGAGAGGATGTGATTCAGGGAGCAGTTGTTTCCTTTACACAGAGAGCATGAGGTGTCCTCCTCTTTTCCCCAAATCCGCAAGTTCGAAGGTGTAGGAAGCAGGTCTGACACAGCACGTAGTAGGAAGCTAAGCTGACCTTGATCAGTGTTCCACAGTTCCTTCCATGTGAATGGGCTCTGGATGGCTGATTCCCATTTGGTCCAGCTGCCTTGCCTTCCTAACCCCACTGCTCTGACAAACCTGGCGTATTCTTCTTCTTTTCTAGTTTGTTGCACAACCATATCACTTCTTGTTTGGTCATCTGCTGTGCTCCATCGCTTACCCTCGTATTTGATACTGTATTTGATATTTGAGAAGTGAATTTGATTAAAATTTTATCTATTTGAAATTATTTTGCTTGAATTTAATTTATTTAAATCAATGTTGATATTTGATATTATTTTCCAATGTTATGTTTATAATAATTGATTTAGGGGTGTTTTATGAGATACAGTAATTGTATTGATAGAAGTATAGTGTTCTGGTCTGTGCCCATTGACGGCATTAATTCTCTTCTCTAGTCATTGCAGGCGCTGGCAAGGGGCGTGGCGGTTGCCGGCAGGCAAGTTCCAGCGGAACGCACCTGGTCTCAATCTGCAATCAGCAAGCAGCCAGCTATAAATGGGAGCAGCACACTTCCCTCCGCTGTCAGAAGATTGTTTTCCCTGTGATTCTGTGTTTCCCCTGATTCTGCTCCTCGGCTTTCTCTTTGACCCCTGGTTCTTGCTTCGTGCTCGACCAGTTCCATCGACTTAGTATTCCCGTGACTTACGTTTCCTAGTACTTAAATAACCCGTTTTGAACCTTCTTTTGTTCTCCTGCATCTCTGGGCCCAACGCATACACTTCAGGTTTAACAGTATAGTACAGAATGAACGTCATACATCAATGGAACATACAGTAACAGCTTACGTTCATTTTCAACTTGCATTCGGCCGTCCGGAACAAACAAAGACTTAAGTCAGGGAGTGTCTGTGTGTGAGTGTGTATGTATGTATGTATGTGTATGTGTATATATATATATATATATATATATATATATATATATATATACACACACATATATATATATATATATACACACACACACACACACATGCATACATACAGTAGGCCCTTGACTATTTGCGGTTTTGCACCCACGGATTGAGTATTCGCTGATTGCCCAGCAACCGGCACATGATTCAAATTCAGCCAATGGCTGTTATCCTTTCTCCTGATTGGTTTAACTGATGTCCTGCCCCTTTTTCCTCATTCGCGCACAAGCTGTCAATGAGCCTCTTTTTTTGTGTGTTTCATTACTAGTAAAGCTCTATGATACCCTCAAACGCTATGCGTCTTCTCTGGCAAAGCAATAGAAAACACTGGATGTCTCTTCTGAAGAAATAAGACTTTCTCCTGAGAAACGACGGTTTTCTCTGAACTGTTGTATTAAAGTCTTTTTCAATTATTATTCCAGTACAGTACTTAAGTTCATGTTTATGCGTGAGATTTTATGTTTTATAGCATGTTTAACAAACGATACCAAAACGATAAACTTTATTATAGTACTCATCATGTCCTTTTACATTGAACTTGGAGTGACTTCTCCAAGATGGCACTGTCCAGAGGGCGACGTCGCGGAGTTTTCAGAGTCAAAGTGTTTTTGTTCGTTTTAATTTGTTTTATTTGTTGTTTTGTTTGTTCATGTTTTGCACTATGCTTGTCTACGATCGGTCGACTCTCCTACAGCTATAAGATTTGAGTATCTTCGGGGCGAACACTGCATCTGTGGTGCGCTTTCTTGGCATGAAACCAAATTGTTGTTCGCAAATGCTGACCTCTGCCCTTAGTCTAGCTTCCACTATTCTTTCCCATAACTTCATTGTATGGCTCATCAACTTTATCCCTCTGTAGTTACCACAACTCTGCACATCTTTCTTGTTCTTAAAAATTGGCACAAGCACATTTCTCCTCCATTCCTCCGGCATCCACTCACTCTCCAAGACCTTGTTGAATGTTCTTGTCAGAAAATCTACTGCTACCTCTCCAAGACACTTCCATACCTCCACAGGTATATCATCAGGACCAACTGCCTTTCCATTCTTCATCGTCTTCAATGCCCTCCTCACTTCACCCTTACTAATCTTTGCTACTTCCTGGTCCTCAGCAGTCACCTCTTCAACTATATTTTCTTCATTCATCAGCTCTTCAAAGTACACTTTCCATCTTCCCGGCACACTTCTGTCATCAGTCAAGTTAATCACTCTAACTTGCTGCACGTCCTTCCTATCTCTATTTCTCTGCTGGGCTAACCTGTATAAATCATTTTCTCCCTCCTTAATGTCCAACCTAGCATACAAGTCATCATACGCTCTCTCTTTGGCCTTTGACACTGCAACCTTCACCTTACGCTGTGTCTCTCTGGACTCCTGTTTGCTCTCTTCAGTCCTCTTTGTCCCATTTCTTCTTCGCTAACCTCTTCTTTTGTACACACTCCTGCACTTCCTCATTCCACCACCAAGTCTCCTTATCTACTGTCCTTCCAGAGAACACGCCAAGTATTCTCCTACCGGTCTCTGTGATCACATTAGCTGCAGTTGTCCATTCATCTGGAAGCACTTCCTGACCACCCAAACCTTGTTTCCACTCCTCTTTGAAGACAACACAACACTCTTCCTTTTTCAGCTTACACCACTTTGTCTTCTGCTCTGCCTTTGCCTTCTTCACCTTTCTCACCATCAGCATCATCCTGCACACCACCATCCTATGCTGTTGGGTAACACTCTCACCCACTACTACTTTACAGTCACTGACTTCCTTCAAATTACATCACCTACACAAGATGTAGTCTACCTGTGTGCTCCTACCTCCACTTTTATAAGTCACCCTATGCTCCTCTCTCTTCTGGAAGAAAGTATTCATCACAGCCATTTCCATCCTTTTTGCCAAATCTACCAACATCTGTCCTCCTGTGTTCCTGTCCAGGATACCAAACTTGCCCATCACTTCCTTGTCCCCTCTGTTGCCTGCACCATGTCCATTGAAGTCTGCACCAATGACCACTCTTTCACTTCTGGGGGTACACTGCATCACTTCATCTAACTCACTCCAGAATCTCTCCTTCTCTTCTAGCTCACATCCTGCCTGTGGGGCATAAGCACTAACAATATTGAACATCACACCTTCAATTTCTAACTTGAGACTCATCACTCTGTCTGACACTCTTTTCACTTCTAGAACATTCCTGACCAACCCCTCCTTCAAGATGACTCCTTCTCCATTTCTCTTCCCAGCCACACCATGACAAAAAAAAAAAAAACAGCTTAAACCCTGCTCCTAAGCTTTTAGCCTTGCTACCTTTCCACCTGGTCTCCTGAACACACAGTATGTCCACCTTCCTCCTCTGCATCTCTACCTTTTTCTGTCATAGTTCCAACATTCAAAGTCCCTACTCTTAGTCCTAAACTTATGCTTTTCCTCTTCTCTCTCTGCCCACGGACACACCTCCCGCCTCTCCTTCTTCGACCAACAGTAGTCCAATTTCCACCAGCACCCTGTTGGTTAACAGCACTGATGGTGGTCGTTGTTAACCCGGGCCTCGACCAATCCGGTATGAAATATGTCTTTATGGTTTGCATTTTGTATTTATGCCGAATGCCCTTCCTGTCGTAACCTTCTGCATTTATCCAGACTTGGGACCGGTTTTAGTTTCCGTACTTTGCCTAACCAGCTAAAATAACACATTCTGCTTTCAACATGTAAAGATTTTTTTTTTTTTTTTTTTAAATACACACCTCTTCAAATGAGTTGTCATTTTGCATACTACTTAAAATGGGACAATATCATTGGTATAGCAAGTAGAGTTGTACTCAGTGTAAGGTTCCTCCACCGGCCCCAAATGGATTATTATAACTTGGCATGGTTATAATGAAATGTCTCCCCCTCAGGGGGTCTGATGTACACCCCATGTTAAAATCAGGAGGTTTTGTTCAACATGATCCCATGCACGGATCATAATTTCTTTTTGGGTCCAAACTTCCCTTTCCTAAGTCTGACGAAAATAATCATATAATCAAATAATAGTCAGTTATTTGTTGTTGCATAATACTGCTGACCGAATGTGGGTTTAATAAAATTCCTGGATCCAGATTTGGTCCAAAATTATGAAGGGTGACAGGGTATTGAATGGCCCGTACTCCATCCCTCTACCAAGTTTGGCAAAAATCAGATGAGTAGTTTAGCCTTCAAGCAACCAAGTTGGGTCACACTGTACAGTATGTGACCCCAGGCATATTCATTCAGGCACAATTTTTCTAATTTTAATTCCAAGTTTCTTGCCAAGAATTTGCCAATCTATTTGTCTTGCGTTTGTCCATAGAATTTTGTAAGGATCGGCCAATCCATGAGGAAAGTATAATACAAACTCGTGCGGGATCACTTATGACCCCAGAAACATCTATGATATTTTCGACATTATAGATTCAGATGGTATTAACGGTTCTTCATTTTGTCAGTTACATGTTTCCGATAGTTCAGCCACATAATTATTATTTCTATTACCATATCTAAATTATCCTACCACATTGTAATACATATTTTATGCAATGTAACTTTACTTTTTATGATTTGTTTTCATTTTTGATGCAAAGAAAAAAAATGCAAACAAATTAAAAGTAACATGCAAATTACAAGATGTAACAGGCTAGGCTTGTCTAAATAAATGTAATATTCTAACATTGTGTGTTTTTTGGCTGCTTTTTTGGGAAAAAAAAAATATATATATACATATATATTTTTAGCCCGACTTGGGTACATCCGTTTTACGTTTTTTTCGATTTTACACCCCACCCCACCCCAAAAAAAAGTCAAATAGTAGTAATGACGCAATGACGCTGCGTCCATTGTTTACAAAAGACAGCCGGAGTGCCCCTCCTTCCCAGTTCAGTTACAGTGTATGTATGTGTATATATATATATATATATATATATATATATATATATATATATATATATATATATATATATATATATATATCTGTTATATAGCGTGTTACCCTTGTGTTAAGACATAGTCTCTGTGATCTGTGTTTCCACTGTTTTGCAGACTTTTGTAACCCTAAGCAAATATGGTTGGTCAGAAGCATAAGCCTACTAGCATGGGTGCAAGTCTCATAGACAGAGATGAATTAATTATCTGCTCGGATCGGCGCAATCTACCATGCATACTCAGTTAAGCAAAGAGAGTTGTAAAATGAATGAAAATCCGAATCCAGGAAAGAGCTCTCTGCTCTGCTAGCTCCACATCAGTGCAGGCTGTGTTCTAAACGAGTTCAATGGCACCCTTGCACACTTGAAAGACCCGAAGTCCATATAACCCTCAGCAAGTACACTACTTTTGCAAGTACACTACTTTCGGTATTGAGCGCTTCACATATTGTAAGCTTGATTGGCTGTTTTAAGCTTCATGTAAAGTGATTCAGTATAAATAACTGACTTATTTGAAATTCATGCTGATATTATTTGATATATTTGATATAATTTTACACTGTTATGTTTATAATAATTGATTTAGGGTTGTTTTATGAGATACAGTAATGGTATTTATGGATGTATAGTACAGTATGAGCATCATACGTCACACAACTTGGTAACAACTGTAACAACTTACGATCGACTGTCCGGAACCAATTAAAAACGTAAGTCGGTGAGCGTCTGTATATATACACACACACACAGTGTGTGTGTGTGTGTGTGTGTGATATATATATATATATATATATATATATACATACACACACACACACACACACACAGTCGGCCCCCAATTTACGAAACTAATCCGTTCCAGAGCCCTTTTCGTATAGTGGGGATTTCGTAAGTAGGGGTCACGTCTTACATGTTAAACGCCTAATTCATTCCAAGGCTCCAGTTTTTGGACTGGATAAACCCCATAAACCCTTTAAAAATGATAAAAGTACACCAATTTTGGATGAAATATGTGTTAAAAGTAAAAGAAAATTATTTATTAAACCATTTAAACATTTTATTAACATATTAAACCATTTTATTAACTTCTTCTTTCTTACTAATTAAACCATTATTAAACATTTTTTATTAACACACACACACACACACACCTCTCTATCTCTATTAGAACAATAACTCATGAATTCTCTCTCTCTGTCAGTCTCTCTCTCCCCTTTCCCGCTGCGGGCCACGCCCACAAGACGTGGAATTCAAAGCTCATTCCCTGCTTGACAAACTCAACTTTAAATTGATTCCTTGAGGGATCGGGATGCCAGATAAGCTCAAATGCTTCCACATTTATTAAACATTTACTGAATTACAACAACTTAAAAAACTAAAAACTAAAGCGTTATTCCCTGTCTGTCCGTCCGTCCATCCCGCGTGGACGCGCTGCGGGCCACGCCCATAAGACGTGAATTCAAAGCGTATTCCCTGCTTGACCATTTACTGAATTAAAACAACTTAAAAAACTAAACTAAAATCTAAAGTGTTATTCCTTCTCTCTCGCTGGTGCGCGCACTACGGGCCACGCCCACAAGTCATGAATTCAAAGTGCATTCCCTGCTTGACAAACTCAACTTTAATTTGATTCCTTGAGGGATTGGGATGCCAGATAAGCTCAAATGCACCAACATTTATTAAACATTTACTGAATTAAACAACTTAAAAAACTAAACTAAAAAATAAGAGTGAAGCTTCCTTCTGTCTCTATCTGGGAGGCCAGGGGCGGGATGTTGAGAGACAGCCAATGAGCGAGCAACTCGCGCGTCGTGTGAAATTTTGATTGGCGCGTTTGAATATCTTTTCGTAATAGGGGGTTGTTTCGTATCTCGGGGACGGAAACTCAAGAAAATGGTTTTCGTCATCCGGGGATTTCGTACATAGGGGTCTTCGTAAATTGGGGGCCGACTGTATGTATATATATATATATTCTGTGTGTGTGTGTGTATATATCAAATTCCATACCTTATTCCATAAGATGATGGACAAATATATTATAGAGTGAAATAAATATGAATCACCCTAAAACAATCATTGATGTAGAAATATTCCTCTATAAAGTCACTGGGATCACAAATGATGCCGAAATAACTTGGTCATTTAAGGGTTAAGCATTAATCCTGATTGACAGTCCCAAAAAATATATAAAACAATCCATAAGCATTTTTCAGACTTATGGAACTTTAAACCTTTCACTTTCCCTGTTTGTATTTATAATTGTGGAAACTATTGTTTGTGTGCCCATTTATTTGCATGACTGTGCCAGCAAAGTAGATGATTGCTTGTAATAAATGAAATGCCGTGTTCTGAGAACAGACCACCACCACTGTAATGGTAATCTGATCAGGCCAAGAAAGAATGTTTCAAAATAAAAAAATAAATAAAGAAATAAAAAAAATAACTTTAATTTCTGGCAACAGTTCAGAAAAATCAATCCATAGGTGGCTAAAAGCCATATGATGAGGTCGCTATAACCGAATAAATTAAATTTTTGGAACAAAATATCTTTTAATAATTTGTGAAGGCAGAACAGCTGGTTAGTATATCCGCCTCAACGCAAAAAGGTCCTGGGTTCGATTCCCAGGCTCAAGGTGTTTCTGCATGGAGTTTGCATGTTCTCTCCCCATGCTTGTATGGGGTTAGTCAGGTTTACTTCCATAGGCCAAAATCATATGCAGTCGACTGATGAACTGTTCCAAATTATCTTTAGATGTGACTGAGAATGGTTGTATGTGGTGTTGGCTCTGCGATGGCCAGGCGGGCTGTTCAGGGTGTACCTCACCTTAATCCAGAGTTGGCTGAGATGCGTGCCAGCGTTCTCACAACCCTAATTAGGCTTAAGCGGTTGAGAAAATAAATAAAGGAATTAATGTACCCCTTAATTGTGCATGTGATCTTCAGCAGTAGATCCCAAATTAAACCATGTATTTCACGAGGGATAATTTGCAAACAAAATATTTAGTTTTAAAACAAATCAAGACATCAACTGTAATGCTACAGAAATCCTAAAATAACACCCTGAAAGAACCAATTTCAAACAAAACGACCTACACGGCAGCTTTCATAAGCTTTACTTGAACTCTGAAAATTCTTCATCTGTTTTTGAATCTTCATGAAATATTCTGTAAAATCCATGACCTGAAAGAAAGTACAGTACACTGAATTGATCTGTGTGAAAATCTCAGCTTGATTGGACAGATGGCTTCCAAAGTGTAATAAATTATCAGTTTATAATAACTGTGTGTTTCTCATGACATGGCCTTTCATTTACTACCAAGTCCTGCTTCTTTAACAGCATGAAAGACACAAGTTTGACTGTATAGAAGCCCCAAACACAGCTGATCTTCGATAAGGATGCAACTCTTCTCTAAATTAATTATCGACTGCGGAAAAGATGTCACGTGGGCAGGCAGGATGTGGACGCTATGAAAGTGAGGAAAAGCTCGTGGTGAGCTCCCATAAAGTCAGTGCTTCTGAAATTGTGTGTGTATGTGGGGGTGGGGGGGGTGCAGTGTGATTCCGGAGGGAACGTATGACCCTGGGTAACATGCTTTTTTGCAATACTGTACTAGAATTAAGTGTAATTGCGTATCCACTAGAGTAGTTGGCAGTGGCGCTCTCACTGTCACTCTATGGTGTTGGGGGAAAAAAAAAAAAGACCGAGCAAACGATATGAAGTTCAGGAAACACCATCATCGCGTGCGGGGTGCTGAGAGGGCATGAAATGTTTGTTTTTTTTCCTTCCTAGAGGGGGCATCGCAGAAATTAATTGAGAAGCACTGCGCAAGGCGTTCTCGAAGCATGAAGAAACACATGTGGAAGAATACGAGGCTAATCGGTCCCGAAAAGCCATTTCGAGAAGAGCTCATAAAATGAATTTTTGCTCATTGGATGGGGCAGATTTTTGGTGGACTCGAAGCTCGTATCATGGAAAAATCGTTATAAGGGACACTTGTGAGACGAGGTTGCGGGACCGCACTTTCGACAGAACAGCAAGTGATGGCAAAATCGTTGAGGTCGTTGATTGGAACTTTGTTTGCTAGGGCATATTTTTACTTTTTTAACCCAAGTTACACCTTCATACAACCTTTAGTCAAAACAAACGAAGTATTTGAAAACACTTTGAGAATAATCATGAACAAATGAATAGATTTCGGAAACCTTTTGAAATACAACATCCAAACAAGATGAAGAAGAGGAGAGGGAGGGGCTTGAGTTCTCAATTCTCACTCTTCCTACCCTGCATAATTCCGTCGTAGGGAAAAGTTCTGACCCTCATCGCCCACCGTAGTCCCCTTGCTCCTCGCATTCGAGCAAAATGTCGGCCATGTTTTGAAAGAAAAAATGCTGCTTGACGGAATGTTTCTTACACACCTGGTGCAATCATCGGAAATACCAAAAGTAACGAACTCAAGAAGGAACCGAAAGTTGCGTTTTTTTAATCTCGTAATAGAAATTAACACGAAAATACTACCTTTATCCCGGCAGGAGCTTCCTCGAAAGAAACTAGCATGTATCGGTCTCCTCTGCTCGCTGGATCCCTACTCCTGAGCTGTGTGGAGACAGGACACAAATCAGGAGTAAAACACCTTGATGAAAGCTAATTGTTCAGGCTTTCGCCATGTTATTTACCTTGAGGAAAGTCTCGACGGCACCCTTAGCTATGTCCAGATAGGTAGTGCCCAAATGAGAGCGTTGGTTCATAGAGGCGGACGTGTCTATCAGAAACAGGATCACCGGCATCGTGTCGTGTTTTAGAACATTTTCTACATGTCAAAAATAACCAACCAAATAAAGGAAAAAATAAACAGCAATCACTCTTCAGTTCCCCTCCTTTCGCTGTCAACACGCTACTAGCTAATGCTAATGCTAACTGAATAACACATGCTCAAAGTGCATAAAACAGCTGAGTGTAAATAATTGCCCCGTAAACTTAAGTAAAGCTTTTAAATAAAAACCCTTGGGTGGGGGAAATAGTCGTGATGTACAAGGGTAAATAGGTGTCTTTTTGGCAGGGAGTTGGACAAATAACCCTAACTTTCATTGCGGTGCAACTTAAAGACTGGAAACCTTTTCCCCACAGCATCGCTTCTTTTAACTCTGGGCTCCGGCCAGGCTCCGCCCCTAAGCCCAACGTCACTGTATGTCAAAAATCCACTTTGCTGATTGGTTGTTTTTGGAGCCCAATTTTATCATATGCAAATCAAGATTGTTATTGTTCTTGGGTTGGAACTGAATCATTAGGCTCAGCTCATAGCTCAGATGACTCATTTTCAAAACCCTCTTTTTGGATAAAATATGATATTGCGTGTTCCTGGGTTTTTTTTGCTGAAATGATTGAATTAAAAACTGTTTACTTTGATTTTAAAAGCTTATTTTTTGACGTACTTCATGAATGAGTTGGCTCGAAACATTCACCTCAATGAGCCGACTCTTTCGTGAACTACATAAAAAGACGTTTTTTTGTTTTTTTTAAGTCTGATGTCATCTTTTATTCTTTTTAACGTATTTTCTTCTCAACTTCCATCAGTCGAAGCAGGAGAATCCTTCGCCAGTGAGTCGGCACTAAACATTCACCTAAGTGAGCCGACTCACTGGCGAATGATTCTAATACTCCATGACGGGATATGAGATTTAAAAAAAAAAAAAAAAACTATAAAGGACTTACACACCACAAGGAAGCAGATAGTCACATGTAACAATTCAGTGTCAGCGGCAGTGGTGACCTGGTGGTAAAGGTGCTGGATCACTGATCTTAATGTTGGAGGTTCAAGCCCCACTCTCAACGGGTTGTCATTGTCCCCCCAGTTCAGCAAACTGGGTTCTCAAAGGCTGGCCATGTCTTCACCATCTATGGTGTGAGGCTGTAAAAGAATCATTGCTGACTTTCAACAAGAGGAGCTGCATAGTTGTCATTGTGTTTCTGCACTGCAATGGCCTGGCGAGCCATTCAGGCTGTACTCTGCCCTCGCCTGGAGTTGGCTGGTATAGGCGCCAGCTTCCCTGCGACCCTATTTAGGATCAAACAGTTTCAGAAAATTAATAAATGAACATTCAGTGTTCTTCACACAATAGCTGCATTTTTAAGTTTTAATGTATATTGTGATGAAGATAAGGCTTTACAGTCGGCCCTCTGCTTATGAAATTAATCCATTCCAGAGCATTTTTTGGAACCTGGAGTTTTAGTAAGTAGAGGTGTATTTTACATGTAAAACGTGATTCGTTCCAAGGCTCCCAAGAATACCCCATAAATCCTTTTAAAATCATAAAAGTACACAAATTTTGTATGAAATATGTGTTAAAAGTAAAAGAAAATTATTTATTAAACCATTTAAACATTTTATTAATATTATTAAACCATTTAATAAACATATTTATTAAACCATTATTAAACATTTTGAATCGCCACCTTATCGTGGTGGAGGGCTTTGTGTGACCTAATGATCCTAGGAGCTATGTTGTCTATGTTGCAGAATGCCCCTGGTAGGGTCACCCAAGGCAAACAGGTCCTGGGTAAAGGTCCAGACGAAGTGCGATTCAGAAGACCCCTATGACATCTAAGAGAGATCAAAGGAAGCAGTCTCCCTTGCACTGACGCGGGTCACCGGGGTTCCCTCCTGGAGCCAGGCCCGGGAGAGGGGCTCGAAGGCGAGCGCCTGGTGGTCGGGCTTCTGCCCACGGAGCCTGGCCGGGCCTAGCCCGAAAAGGAGACATGGGTCCGCCCTCCCATGGACCCACCACCCGTGGGAGGAGTTTTAGGGGTCAGGTGGCAGCCGAAGGCATGGGTTTTGTCGGACCGATCCTTGGCTACTTACTCTGACCCTCGGGACATGGAATGTCACCTCTCTGGCGGGGAAGGAGCCTGATTTGGTGCGTGAGGTGGAGAGATACTGACTAGATATAGTCATAGTCTTGGGCTCTGGAACCATCCATCTCGAGAGAGGCTGGACCTGATTCTATTCTGGAGTTGCTCATGCGGAGAGGCTGCGAGCCGGTGTGGGTATTCTTGTTGCCCCCTGTCTCGGTGCCCAAAGGTTGGGTTCTCCCCGGTTGACGAAAGGGTAGCTTCCCTCCGTCTTTGGGCGGGGCGACGGGTCCTGACTGTTATTTGTGCTTATGCACCAAATGACAGTTCAGAGTACCCACCCTTTTTGGAGTCTCTGGGGGGGGGGGGGGGGTGTTGGAGAACGCTCCCTCGGGAGACTCACTCGTTGTCTTGGAAAACTTCAACGCCCATGTGGGCAACAATAGTGTGACCTGGAAGGGTGTGATCAGTAGGTACGGCCTCTCCAGTCTGAACCCGAATGGTGTTTCGTTGTTGGACTTCTGTGCTCATCACAGTTTGTCTATCACGAACACCATGTTCGAACATAAGTGTGCCCAGAAGTGTACTTGGCACCAGGAAACCCTAGGTTGCAATTCAATGATTGACTTTGTAGTCGTGTCATCGGACTTGGGACCATATGTTCTGGACACTTGGGTGAAGAGAGGAGCTGAGCTGTCTACCGATCACTACCTGGTGGTGAGTTGGCTTCGGTGGTGGGGGAGGCTGCCTTCCAGACCTGGCAGGCCCAAGCGTGTAATCAGGGTCTGCTGGGAACGTTTGGCAGAGTCCCCTGTCCGAGAGGCCTTTAACTCCCACCTCTGGCAGAGCGACAACCACGTCCCGGAGGAGGCGGGGCACATGGAATCTGAATGGGCCATGTTTCGTGCCTCCATTGCTGAGGTGGCAGCCCATAGCTGTGGCCATAAGGACGTCGGTGCTTGTCGTGGCGGTAATCCCTGAACCCCGTGGTAGACACCTGCGGTGAAGGGGGCCGTCCAGCTGAAGAAGGAGGCCTATCGGGTTTTATTAGCCTGTGGGACTCCTGAAGCAGCAAACAAGTACCGGCAGGCCAAACGTGCTGCAGCCGAGGCTTTCGCAGATGCAATTTCTAGGGCGTGGGAGGAGTTCGGTGAGAGTGTGGAGAGTAATTATCGGTTGGCCTCAAAAAGGTTCTGGACCGCCATCCGACGCCTTAGGAGGGGGAAGCAGTTCTTCACAAACAACGTTTACAGTGGAGGTGGGGATCTGCTTACCTCGACTGGGAATGTCGTCGAGAGGTGGAGGGAATACTTTGAGGACCTCCTCAATCCCACCAACATGCCCTCCGTGGAAGAGGAAGACCCTGGGGGTTCGGGTGGAGGTCCACCCATCACTGGAGTGGAGGTCACTGAGGTTGTCAAAAAGCTCCTCAGTGGTCAAGCTCCGGGGTTGGACGAGATTCGCCTGGAATATCTCAGGGCTCTGGATGCTGTAGGACTGTCTTGGTTGACACGTCTCTGCAACATCGTGTGGTCATCGGGGGCTGTACCTCTGGATTGGCAAACTGGGGTGGTGGTCCCGATTTTTAAGAAGGGGGACCGGAGGGTGTGTTCCAATTATCGTGGAATTACACTCCTCAGCCTACTTGGGAAAGTCTATGCAGTGGTACTAAAGAGGAGGATCCGACCGATAGTCGAACCTCGGATTCAGGAGGAACAATGTGGTTTTCGTCCTGGCCATAGCACTCTTGACCAACTCTATACACTCCACAGGATTCTGGAGGGGGCATGGGAGTTTGCCCAATCTGTCCATATGTGCTTTGTGGATTTGGAGAAGGCTTTTGACCGTGTCTCTTGAATGATCTTGTGGGGCGTGCTCCAAGAGTACGGCGTTCCGGACCCGTTGCTACAAGCCATTTGGTCGTTGTATCACCGGAGCCAGAGTTTGGTCCGTATTGGCAATAACAATTTGAATTCATTTCCAGTGGGAGTTGGAGTCCGCCAAGGCTGTCCTTTGTCACCAATTCTGTTCATAATTTTTATTGACAGAATTTCTAGGTGCAGTCGAGACATTGAGGGGTTCTGGTTTGGTGGCCATCAGATCTCATCTCTGCTTTATGCGGATGATGTTGTCCTTTTGGCTTCATCGAGTCGGGACCTCCAGCTCTCATTGGAGTGATTCGCAAGTGCGAAGCAACCGGGATGAGGATCAGTTCCTCCAAGTCTGAGGCCATGGTTCTCAGTCAGACAAGGGTGGAATGCACCCTCCGGGTTGGGAATGAGGTCCTGCCCCAAGTGGAGGAGTTTAAGTATCTTGGGGTCTTGTTCGCAAGTGAGGGAAGGATGGAGTGAGAGATCGACAGACGGATTGCTGCAGCCTCTGCTGTTAAGCGGTGCCTGTACTGGTCCGTTGTGGTGAAGAAGGAGCTGAGCCGCAATGCGAAATTCTCAATTTACCAGTCGATCTACGTTCCAACCCTCACCTCTGGTCACGAGCTTTGGGTAATGACCGAAAGAACAAGATCACGGATACAAGTGGCTGAAATGAGCTTCCTTCGCCGGGTGGCGGGGTTCTCCCGTAGAGAGAAGGTGAGAAGCTCTACTATCCATGGAGAGCTCGGAGTAGATCCGCTGCTCCTCCGCATTGAGAGGAGCCAGTTGAGATGGCTCGAGCATCTGGTCAGAATGCCTCCCGGACACCTCCCTGGTGTGGTGTTTCGGGCATGTCCAACCGGGAAGAGACCCTGAGGTCGACCTAGAACACGCTGGAGGGACTATGTTTCTCGGCTTGTCTGAGACCGCCTTGGTGTTCCCCCGGGAGAGTTGGAGGAAGTAACTGGGGAGAGGGATATCTGAACCTCTTTTCTTAGGTTGCTGCCCCCACGACCCGACCCTGGACTTAGCGGAAGATGATGATGATGATGATGATGATAAACATTTTTTATTAACGCACATACACACACAACACAACACTCTCTCTCTATCTCTATCTCTCTCTCTCTCTCTCTGTATCTCTCTCTCTCTCACACACATACACACACACACACACACAAAAAACTCTCTCTCTCTTGTGCGCTCTCTGCCGAATGCGGGCTCCGCCCACATGCAGCACGCAGCCAACGGAGATTTTGAGATGGGGTGTTGTATTTAAAGCGGAATTACTGTACCTGTTTTAAAGATCTGAGGTCCTGAGTCAATATTAACTCACTTCCTCGAGAGATCAGAGGTCCGGATTCAATATTAACTTGCTTTTTTACGAAATCGGAAGTCTTGCGGCGCCGCCAACTTCCGTGCACAAAAATGCTTCATGGCCGAATGTGGAGTGTTTGAGACAGGGCATGGCTCATCTGGACCTACTCAAATAAGCTGCAATGAGTACAATACTCTGAAAACTCTCGAAACTCACGAACCAATAGCACATCTCTCCTTTACGCGTGTGACAAACAAGCTTATGGTTACAGTACAATCCAGATTCAGTTCCCTACTGGCCAATGGGAGGCCAATGGGAAGCCAGCGGGGTGGGATGTTGGGAGACAGCCAATGAGAGAGCAACTCGTGCATTGTTTGAATTTTTGAATGGTACGTTTGAATTTTTGAATGGCGCATTCGGGGCTTTTTGTAAGAAGAGGTTGTTTCGTATACAGAGGGCAAAAATTTTGGAAAATGTTTTTCGTAACCTAGATTTTTCGTATTCAGAGGTTTTCATAAGTAGAGGGCCGACTGTAGTTCATACGCCCAAATCAGTGTGGAAGCAAACCGTATTATTGTTGTGTATAAATATCCTGTGCTGCACAACTGCAGACAGAAATTTTATAAGGATAATAACCAGAAATTCCCAAGTTTCCTCTTTCATGATGCACAAGAGTCTCTGGTCTGTACTTGCCATGTGATAATAATATGTTATGAATATAATAGCCTCATGATAATATGACTTAAAATAAACTGAAGCAATATAAGACATTCCATGACAGGTTACTCTCCCAGTATTTTTTATTTTACTGGTACACATTGACACTGCTGGGTGGACAGAAGCACATTTATGGTTAAGACCTTGCCCAGAGGTTTTAGCACAATGAGGTCTAATGGGGATTGGAACCCACAACCTCCTGATCATGGGCCCAGCACCCTAATCACTGTGCCACTGAATAGCCAGGAGAAGCTGACCTACTGGTTACTTCATACTACAGAAACCTTGAATAAGTACCAGCCTGACGAGCCACTAGGCTTGGGTGTAAATGCCCAACAGACCTTACCATATAAGACATTGATAATAAAAGCTCTCAGGAATCTATTGTAGGCAATGAGTTCAATGCTGCTCAGAGGGATGGCATAAGTTCACTTCCCTGTCACTCACAGCAATCGCCAGCCAATCATGGGCCTCTGGAAGTTCATTCATACGCGGGGGCAGATAGTGCTTTCCCTCCAAGTGTGTTAGATCGCCCCCAAAATATGAATGTGCCACAGTTTGAAAAGAGGCAGTTGGCTAGCATCGAATGTCACTGAGGGGCGTGTGCATGCTTTCGCCCCTGCCTGGTTGGATAGTGTGCTCGGGAAGGAAATACTTGATGGGTGGGAAGTGGATATGACAAAATTAGGGACAAAATAAATAAATAAAAATTACTCTGAAACACAATTCATCATTCATCCATGAGGGGAAGCCAATCAATTTCAAGTAAACAGCTGGTCGTTCATGACTCAGAAAGCATTGTCAGCTCGCATTTCACTGTCAACCGTTGTCAGAAAATGAAAGTGAATAAAGGAAAAGAGGACAAATGTGTAAACAAGTAAGATGGACAGTTTATGTTTATTCTTTATTGGATAGAAGTTAAGTGATGATTCAGCTCTTGATTACCTCAAAATGTAGGGATGAGACCCTCAGTGGATACAGAGGGATAGTGTATTCAGGTCGAGCTCATGTTCACTGATGCAACAACACTTGATTCTGATCAGCAGGCAGAGTTCACTGCATTCAGGATTTCAAGAATATTTATGGGGGTTTTCTTGCCAGTTATCTCAACATAATACAGTACATGTTTTTAAAATTATATTAACCTCCAAAACACAATGCAGCCATGGGGGGAGGGGGCACAAACCAGTGTCTCCCCCTCACGCCGGTCCCAAGCCTGGATAAATGCAGAGGATTGGAACAGGAAGGGCATCCGGCATAAAACTTCTGCCACATTTCTCATGCAAATGATCAAAACGAAATTCATACTGGATTGGTCAAGGCCCGGGTTAACAACAACCGCCATCAGTGCTGTTTACCAACAGGGTGCTGGTGGAAATTGGACTACTGTTGGTCGAAGAAGGAGAGGCGGGAGGCGTGTCCGTAGGCAGAGAGAAGAGGAAATGCATGAGTGTAGGACTGAGAGTAGGGACTTTGAATGTTGGAACTATGAAAGAAAAAGCTAGAGAGCTGGCTGACATGATGCAGAGGAGGAAGGTGGACAAACTGTGTGTTCAGGAGACCAGATGGAAAGGTCGCAAGGCTAGAAGCTTAGGAGCAGGGTGTAAGCTATTTTATCACGGTGTGGATGGGAAGAGAAATGGAGTAGGAGTCATCTTGAAGGAGGGGCTTGTCAGGAATGTTCTAGAAGTGAAAAGAGTGTCAGACAGAGTGATGAGTTTCAAGTTAGAAATTGAAGGCGTGATGGTCAAAGTTGTTAGTGCTTATGCCCCACAGGCAGGATGTGAGCGAGAAGAGAAGAAGAGATTCTGGAGTGAGTTAGATGAAGTGATGCAGAGTACCCCAGAAGTGAAAGAGTGGTCATTGGTGCAGACTTCAATGGACATGGTGCAGGCAACAGAGGGGACAAGGAAGTGATGGGCAGGTTTGGTATTCAGGACAGGAACGTAGAAGGACAGATGTTGGTAGATTTTGCAAAAAGAATGGAAATGGCTGTGGTAAATACCTTCTTCCAGAAGAGACAGAAGCATAGAGTGATTTATAAAAGCGGAGGTAGGAGCACACAAGTAGACTACATCTTGTGTAGGCGATGTAATTTGAAAGAAGTCAGTGACTGCAAAGTAGTAGTGGGTGAGAATGTTGCCAAACAGCATAGGATGGTGGTGTGCAGGATGACGCTGATGGTGAGGAAGGTGAAGAAGGCAAAGGCAGAGCAGAAGACAAAGTGGTGGAAGCTGAAAAAGGAAGAGTGTCATGTTGTCTTCAAGGAAAAGTTGAAACAGGCTTTGGGTGGTCAGGAAGTGCTTCCAGATGACTGGACAACCACAGCCAATGTGATCAGGGAGACAGGTAAGAGAGTACTTGGTGTGTCCTCTGGAAGGACAGTAGATAAGGAGACTTGGTGGTGGAATGAGGAAGTGGAGTGTGTACAAAAGAAGAGGTTAGCTAAGAAGAAGTAGGATGCAGCGAGGACTGAAGAGAGTAAACAGGAATACAGGGATACACAGCGTAAGGCGAAGGTAGCAGTGTCAAAGGCCAAACAGAGGGCGTATGATGACTTGTATGATAGGTTGGACAGTAAGGAGGGAGAAAATGATTTATACAGGTTAGCACAGCAGAGAAATAGAGATGGGAAAGACGTGCAGCAAGTTAGAGTGATAAAGGACAGAGAGGGAAATGTATTGACTGATGACAGAAGTGTGCTGGGAAGATGGAAAGAGTACTTTGAAGAGCTGATGAATGAGGAAAATGAGAGGGAAAAAAAGAGTAGAAGAGGTGACTGTTGAGGACCAGGAAGTAGCAAAGATTAGTAAGGGTGAAGTGAGGAGGGCATTGAAGAGGATGAAGAGTGGAAAGGCAGTTGGGCCTAATGACATACCGGTGGAGGTATGGAAGTGTCTAGGGGAGGTAGCAGTAGATTTTCTGACAAGTATATTCAACAAGGTCTTAGAAAGTAAGCAGATGCCGGAGGAATGGAGAAGTGTGCTTGTGCCCATTTTTAAGAACAAGGGAGACATACAGAGTTGTGGCAACTACAGAGGTATAAAGTTGATGAGCCATACAATGAAGTTATGGGAAAGAATAATGGAAGCTAGACTAAGGGCAGAGGTCAGCATTTCTGAACAACAGTTTGGTTTCATGCCAAGAAAGAGCACCACAGATGCAGTGTTTGCTTTGAGGATGTTAATAGAGAAGTACAGAGAAGGTCAGAAGGAGTTGCATTGTGCCTTTTTGGATCTGGAGAAAGCATATAACAGGGTGCCGAGAGAGGAACTGTGGTATTGTATGAGGAAGTCTGGAGTGGCAGAGAAGTATGTTAGAGTGGTGCAGGACATGTATGACAGATGTCAGACAGTGGTGAGGTGTGCTGTCGGTGTGACAGAAGAGTTCAAGGTGGAGGTGGGACTGCATCAAGGGTCAGCTCTCAGCCCCTTCTTGTTTGCTATGGTGATGGACAGGCTGACAGACGAGGTTAGACAAGAATCTCGATGGACTATGATGTTTGCAGATGACCTTGTGATCTGTAGTGAGAGCAGAGAACAAGTGGAGGAAAATCTAGAGAGGTGGAGGTATGCCCTGGAATGGAGGGGAATTCAGTTAGCCTCAGTAAGACAGAATACATGTGTGTGAATGACAAGGACCCATGAGGAACAGTAAGGTTACAGGGGGCAGACATAAAGAAGGTGGAGGATTTTAAGTTCTTAGGCTCAACAATCCAGAGCAATGGAGGTCTCCTTCTGCTTCAATATCGTCCCGATTGTACAGGGGTTTCGGCGATAATGAAATATAACGCTGCATGATCAATCTCTAAACAAGCCAACAGTCCTGTTCAACTCTCCTTCACGTGTGTGACAAACAGGAAGTATGGGTACAGGAAGTATGGGTACAGGTCAGCTCCCTCCTGACCAATGGGAGACCAGCGGGGCGGGATGTTGGGAGACAGCCAATGAGAGAGCAACTCACGTATTGTTTGAATTTTGAATGGCGCACTTGAATTTTTGAATGGCGCGTTTGGCGCTTTTCGTGAAAAGAGATTGTTTTCGTAAAAATAGGACAAAAATTTAGGAAAATGTTTTTCGTAACTTGGATTTTTCGTACTCAGAGGTTTTCGTAAGTAGAGGGCCAACTGTAATATCTTTTTGCCGGATATTGCGCAATATATGTACATCAGATTGGTTTATTTTAATAATGCAGCCATGAGGTGGGGGGGCACTAACCAGTGTCTCTCCCCCTCATGCCGGTCCCAAGCCCGGAGAAATGCAGAGGGTTGTGTCAGGAAGGGCATCCGACGTAAAACCAATGCCAATTACTTAAAATGCAAATCAAAAGTATTACCTCCATACCGGATCGGTCGAGGCCCGGGTTAACAACGACCGCCATCAGTGCTGTCAATCAACAGGGTGCTGATGGAAATTGGACTACTGTTGGTCGAAGACGTCGAAGAAGGAGAGGTGGGAGGCGTGTCCGTAGGCAGAGAGAGAAGAGGAAAGGCATGAGTCTAGGACTGAGAGTGGGGACTTTGAATGTTGGAACTATGCACAGAAAAGGTAGAGAGCTGGTTGACATGATGCAGAGGAGGAAGGTGGACATACTGTGTGTTCAGGAGACCAGGTGGAAAGGTAGCAAAGCTAAAAGCTTAGGAGCAGGGTTTAAGCTATTTTATCACGGTGTGGATGGGAAGAGAAATGGAGTCGGAGTCATCTTGAAGGAGCAGTTTGTCAGGAATGTTCTAAAAGTGAAAAGAGTGTCAGACAGAGTGATGAATCTCAAGTTAGAAATTGAAGGTGTAATGCTCAATGTTGTTAGTGCTTATGCCCCACAGGCAGGATGTGAGCTAGAAGAGAAGGAGAGATTCTGGAGTGACTTAGATGAAGTGATGCAGAGTACCCCCAGAGGTGAAAGAGTGGTCATAGGTGCAGACTTCAATGGACATGTTGGGGCAGGCAACAGAGGGGACGAGGAAGTGATGGGCAGGTTTGGTATCCAGGACAGGAACGCAGAAGGACAGATGTTGATAGATTTTGCAAAAAGGATGGAAATGGCTGTGGTGAATACTTTCTTTGAGAAGAAACAGGAGCATAGGGTGACTTATGAAAGCGGAGGTAGGCGCACACAGGTAGACTACATCTTGTGTAGGCGATGTAATTTGAAGGAAGTCAGTGACTGCAAAGTCATCGTGGGTGAGAGCGTTGCCAAACAGCATAGGATGGTGGTGTGCAGGATGACTCTGATGGTGAGAAAGGTGAAAAGGCAAAGGCAGAGCAGAAGACAAAGTGGTGGAAGCTGAAAAAGGAGGAGTGTCGTGTTGTCTTCAAGGAGGAGTTGAAACAGGCTTTGGGTGGCCAGGAAGTGCTTCCAAATGACTGGACAACCACAGCAAATGTGATCAGGGACACAGGTAGGAGAGTACTTGGTGTGTCCTCTGGAAGGAAAGTAGATAAGGAGACTTGGTGGTGGAATGAGGAAGTGCAGGAGTGTGTACAAAGGAAGAGGTTAGCCAAGAAGAAGTGGGACATTGAGAGGACCGAAGAGAGTAAACAGGAGTACAGGGAGACACAGCGTAAGGCGAAAGTAGCAGTGGCTAAGGCCAAACAGAGGGCATATGATGACTTGTATGATAGGTTGGATAGTAAAGAGGGAGAAAATGATCTATACAGGTTGGCACAGCAGAGAAATAGAGATGGAAAGGACGTGCAGCAAGTTAGATTGATAAAGGACAGAGAGGGAACTCTATTGACTGATGACAGAAGTGTGCTGGGAAGATGGAAAGAGTACTTTGAAGAGCTGATGAATGAGGAAAATGAGAGAGAAAAAGAGTAGAAGAGGTAACCATTGAGGGGCAGGATGTAGCAAAGATCAGTAAGGGTGAAGTGAGAAGGGCATTGAAGAGGATGAAGAATGGAAAGGCAGTTGGTCCTGATGATATACCTGTGGAGGTATGGAAGTGTCTAGGAGAGGTAGCAGTAGATTTTCTGACAAGAACATTCAACACGGTACTAGAGAGTGAGCAGATGCCGGAGGAGTGGAGGAGAAGTGTGCTGGTGCCCATTTTTAAGAACAAGGGAGACGTGCAGAGTTGCAGCAACTACAGAGGGATAAAGTTGATGAGCCATACGATGAAGTTATGGGAAAGAATAGTGGAAGCTAGACTAAGGGCAGAGGTGAGCATTTGTGAACAACAGTTTGGTTTCATGCCAAGATAGAGCACCACAGATGCAATGTTTGCCTTGAGGATGTTAATAGAGAAGTACAGAGAAGGTCAGAGGGAGCTACATTGTGCCTTTGTGGATCTGGAAAAAGCATATGACAGGGTGCCAAGAGAAGAACTGTGGTATTGCATGAGGAAGTCTGGAGTGGCAGAGAAGTATGTTCGAGTGGTGCAGGACATGTATGAGAGATGTAAGACAGTGGTGAGGTGTGCTGTCGGTGTGACCGACGAATTCAAGGTGGAGGTGGGACTGCATCAAGGGTCAGCTCTGAGCCCCTTCTTGTTTGCTATGGTGATGGACAGGCTGACAGACGAGGTGAGACAAGAATCTCCATGGACTATGATGTTTGCAGATGACATCGTGATCTGTAGTGAGAGCAGAGAACAAGTGCAGGAAAATCTCGAGAGGTGGAGGTATGCCCTGGAAAGGAGAGGAATGAAGGTTAGCCTCAGAAAATCAGAATACATGTGTGTGAATGAGAAGGACCCAGGAGGAACGGTGATGTTACAGGGAGCAGAGATAACGAAGGTGGAGGATTTTAAGTACTTAGGCTCAACAATCCAGAGCAATGGAGAGTGTGGAAAAGAGGTGAAGAAGCGTGTGCAGGCAGGCTGGAATGGTTGGAGAAAAGTATCCGGTGTGATGTGCGATAGGAGAGTGTCAGCAAGAATGAAGGGAAAAGTGTACAAGATGGTGGTGAGGCCAGCGATGTTGTATGGCTTAGAAACAGTGGCGCTGAGGAAAAGGCAGGAGGCAGAGCTGGAGGTAGCGGAGATGAAAATGTTGAGGTTCTCCCTGGGAGTGACGAGGATGGATAGGATCAGAAATGAGTATATCAGAGGGACAGCCCATGTAAGATGTTTTGGAGACAAAGTCAGAGAGGCTAGATTGAGATGGTTTGGACATGTACAGAGGAGGGATAGTGAGTATATTGGCAGTAGGATGCTGAGGTTGGAACTACCAGGCAGAAGGCCTCGAGGAAGACCGAAGAAGAGATTTATGGATGTGGTGAAGGAAGACATGAAGGTTGTTGGAGTCAGAAAAGAAGATGCGGAGGACAGGGTGAGGTGGAGGCGGATGATTTGCTGTGGCGACCCCTGAAGGGAGCAGCCGAAAGTAAAAGAAGAAGAAGAAGAAGAAGATTGGTTTATTTTAATGTATACTTGATTTAAGCACAGTATAAATGATTTATTGTGCTTATTGTTATTGTGTATGTACTATCCTTGTGGTGCTGGTGGTGTAGTGGTAAGGGTGCTGCGCTCATGATCAGGAGATTGTGTGTTCAAATCCCAGTTAGATTCCCACTGTGCTAAGACCCCTGGGCAAGGTCTCAAGCACAAATGTGCCTCTGTTCACCCAGCAGTATAAATGGGTACCAGTAAAAATATACTGGGAAGGTAACCTGTGATGGATTAGCATCCCATCCAGGAGGAGTTGAACTCCAAGTTGCTTCACACTATGGAAACTGGGGATAAGCACCGGCCTGATGAGCCTCAATTGGCTCAGGTGTAAAAAGCCCAACAGACTTTACCTTAGTATCCTTGTGGTATGTAGCCGCAGGATGATCAGAATTAAAATATAAATGTTTGGGAACAAAAGTACAAGTGTGCTCTAGATGTGTTGGAGCGGACATCTGACGTAAATTTAGTTGATGTGCTGTCATTTATAAATAGAATGTTTCAATGTGGCAGTCAGGGCTTTATTTTTTCTCTTTAAATTAATTCATCATAGTAATAACATTTGAGTCAGTTGACAAAGTGTTGTATGTTTTATTTTTAACATATTGTTCATGTGTTGGAGTTTGAACAACAGTTTGGTTTCATGCCAAGAAAGAGCACCACAGATGCAGTGTTTGCTTTGAAGATGTTAATAGAGAAGTACAGAGAAGGTCAGAGGGAACTGCATTGTGCCTTTGTGGCTCTGGAGAAAGTATATTGACTGGGTGCCGAGAGAAGAACTGTGGTATTGCATGAGGAAGTCTGGAGTGGCAGAGAAATACGTTAGAGTTGTGCAGGACATGTATGAGAGATGTAAGAAAGTGATGAGGTGTGCTGTCGGCGTGACCGAAGAATTCAGGGTGGAGGTGTGACTGCATCAAGCCCCTTCTTGTTTGTTCTGGTGATGGACAGGCTGACAGACGAGGTTAGACAAGAATTTCCATGGACTATGATGTTTGCAGATGACATTGTGATCTGATGTGAGAGCAGAGAAGAAGTGGAGGAAAATCTAGAAAGGTGGAGGTATGCCCTGGAAAGGAGAGGAATGAAGGATAGCCTCAGTAAATCAGAATACATGTGTGTGAATCAGAGGGACCCAAGAGGAACGGTAAGGTTACAGGGAGCAGAGTTAAGGAAGGTAGCGGATTTTAAGTACTTAAGCTCAACAATCCAGAGCAGCCATGCAGCCATGAGGCGGGGGGGGGGGGGGGGGGGGCACTAACCAGTGCCTCTCCCCCTTATGCCTGTCCCAAGCCCGGAGAAATGCAGAGGGTTGTGTCAGGAAGGGCATCTGACGTAAAACTAATGCCAAACTTTACCATGCAAATCACAAATATTACCTCCATACCGGATCGGTCGAGGCTCGGGTTAACAACAACCGCCATCAGTGCTGTTAACCAACAGGGTGCTGATGGAAATTGGACGACTGTTGGTCGAAGAAGAAGAGACGGGAGGCATGTCCGTAGGCAGAGAGAGAAGAGGAAAAGCATGAGTCTAGGACTGAGATTAGGGACTTTGAATGTTGGAACTATGCAAGGAAAAGATAGAGAGCTGGCTGACATGATGCAGAGGAGGAAGGTGGACATATGGTGTGTTCAGGAGACCAGATTGAAAGGTAGCAAAGCTAATAGTTTCGGAGAAGGGTTTAAGCTATTTTATCATGGTGCGGATGGGAAGAGAAATGGAGTAGGAGTCATCTTGAAACAGGGGTTTGTCAGGAATGTTCTAGAAGTGAAGCGTGTCAGACAGAGTGATGAGTCTCAAGTTAGAAATTGAAGGTGTGATGTTCAATGTTGTTAGTGCTTATGCCCCACAGGCAGGATGTGAGCTAAAAGAGAAGGAGAGATTCTGGAGTGACTTAGATGAAGTGATGTAGAGTACCCACAGAGGTGAAAGAGTGGTCATTGGTGCAGACTTCAATGGACATGTTGGTGCAGGCAACAGAGGGGACAAGGAAGTGATGGGCAAGTTTGGTATCCTGGACAGGAACACAGGAGGACAGATGTTGGTAGATTTGGCAAAAAGAATGGAAATGGCTGTGATGAATACTTTCTTCCAGAACAAACAGGAGCATAGGGTGACTTATAAAAGCGGAGGTAGGAGCACACAGGTAGACTACATCTTGTGTAGGCGATGTAATTTGAAGGAAGTCAGTGACTGCAAAGTAGTAGTGGGTGAGAGTGTTGCCAAACAGCATAGGATGGTGGTGTGCAGGATGATGCTGATGGTGAGGAAGGTGAAGAAGGCAAAGGCAGAGCAGAAGACAAAGTGGTGGAATCTGAAAAAGGAAGAGTGTTGTGTTGTCTTCAAGGAGGAGTTGAAACAGGCTTTGGGTGGTCAGGAAGTGCTTCCAGATGACTGGACAACCACAGCCAATGTGATCAGGGACACAGGTAGGAGAGTACTTGGTGTGTCCTCTGGAAGGACAGTAGATAAGGAGACTTGGTGGTGGAATGAGGAAGTGTAGCAGTGTGTACAAAGGAAGAGGTTAGCTAAGAAGAAGTGGGACATTGAGAGAACCGAGGAGAGAGTAAACAGGAGTACAGGGAGACACAGCATAAGGCGAAAGTAGCGGTGGCAACGGCCAAACAGAGGGCGTATGATGACTTGTATGATAGGTTGGACAATAAGGTGGGAGATAATGATCTATACAGGTTGGCACAGCAGAGAAATAGAGATGGGAAAGACGTGCAGCAAGTTAGAGTGTTAAAGGACAGAGAGGGAAATGTATTCACTGATGACAGAAGTGTGCTGGGAAGATGGAAAGAGTACTTTGAAGAGCTGATGAATGAGGAAAATGAGAGAGAAAAAGAGTAGAAGAGGTGACCGTTGAGGACCAGGAAGTAGCAAAGACTAGTAAGGGTGAAGTGAGGAGGGCACTGAAGAGGATGAAGAATGGAAAGGCAGTTGGTCCTGATGATATACCTGTGGAGGTATGGAAGTGTCTAGGAAAGGTAGCAGGAGATTTTATGACAAGAACATTCAACAAGGTCTTTGAGAGTGTGCAGATGCCGGAGGAATGGAGAAGTGTGCTGGTGCCCATTTTTAAGAACAAGGGAGACGTGCAGAGTTGTGGCAACTACAGAGGGATAAAGTTGATGAGCCATAAGATGAAGTTATGGGAAAGAATAGTGGAAGCTAGACTGAGGGCAGAGGTCAGCATTTGTGATGTTTTATGCCAAGAAACATGCAGTGTTTGCTTTGAGGATGTTAATAGAGAAGTACAGAGAAGGTCAGAGGGAACTGCATTGTGCCTTTGTGGATCTGGAGAAAGCATATGACAGGGTGCCAAGAGAAGAACTGTGGTATTGCATGAGGAAGTCTGGAGTGGCAGAAAAGTATGTTAGAGTGGTGCAGGACATGTATGAGAGATGTAAGACAGTGGTGAGGTGTGCTGTCAGTGTGACCGACGAATTCAAGGTGGAGGTGGGACTGCATCAAGGATCAGCTCTAAGCCCCTTCTTGTTTGCGATGGTGATGGACAGGCTGACAGATGAGGTGAGACAAGAATCTCCCTGGACTATATTATTTGCAGATGACATTGTGATCTGTAGTGAGAGCAGAGAACAAGTGGAGGAAAATCTAGAGAGGTAGAGGCATGCCCTGGAAAGGAGAAGAATGAAGGTTAGCCTCAGAAAATCAGAATACATGTGTGTGAATGAGAAGGACCCACGAGGAACGGTGATGTTACATGGAGCAGAGATAAAGAAGGTGGAGGATTTTAAGTACTTATGCTCAACAATCCAGAGCAATGGAGAGTGTGGAAAAGAGGTGAAGAAGCGTGTGCAGGCAGGCTGGAATGGTTGGAGAAAAGTGTTCGGTGTGATGTGTGATAGGAGAGTACCGGCAAGAATGAAAGGAAAAGTGTACAAGACGGTGATGAGGCCAGCGATGTTGTATGGTTTAGAAACAGTGGCCCTGGGGAAAAGACAGGAGGCAGAACTAGAGGTAGCGGAGATGAAAATGTTGAGGTTCTCTCTGGGAGTAACAAGAATGGATAGGATCTGGAATAGTAATATATAATCTGGAAACCCCCGTGTACTTTAATCAGCCACATCTACCCCACTGACTGTGAACCATATCAACCCATCTACTCTGCACTCAGATACATTACACTTTAATATAGGCCAATCTATAAAGTTGCTCCATTCTTTTCTTTTCTTTTATTGTTTAGTAATTTATACTATTTATGTATCTATTTATTTATTTACTTATATAATATATATGTATGTGTGTATGTTCGTACTTGTATCTATTTTTGCACCCCCTACTGATAGTACCTCAAGAGCCTGTAACAGTGAATTTCTCCATTGTGAGATTAATAAAGCTGTATCTTATCTCTTATCTTATCCTATCTTAGTACATCAGAGGGACAGCACATGTAAGATGTTTTGGAGACAAAGTCAGAGAGGCTAGATTGAGATGGTTTGGACATGTACAGAGGAGGGATAGTGAATATATTGGTAGTAGGGTGCTGAGGTTGGAAATACCAGGCAGAAGACCTAGAGGAAGACCAAAGAAGGGATTTTTGGATGTGGTGAAGGAAGACATGAAGGTCATTGGCATAAGAGAAGAAGATGTAGAGGACAGGGTGAGATAGAGACAGATGATTTGCCCTGGCGACCCCTGAAGGGAACAGCCGAAAGGAAAAGAAGTAGAATACCGTTAGCTATACGGAGCCATTAGCGTGCTTAAAGTGTGAATCACATGACCTGGTACAGTATCATCTATCAAACATGCTTCCATATCCTATCACTGTCAAGCCTTTAAAAGGAGAATGTGTTTCACAGTGCTTTGGCTCTGAACATGTGTGCTGGGAGCATGCTGACATTAATGCTGATTTCAATAAATAAAAATAAACCACAAAAATCTCACATCACTGTGCTTTTCACCTTAGTACAGTAGAGTCTTATTAATACAATATATGCATATCGTTGTACAGTGCACCTCAGCGCATATTGAGTGAAAATTTTTACATATTTTAGGTAATATACAGGTGTGAATGCACTTGGGTATAGGCGTGAACGTCCCCATGTAGTAAAGTAGAATGCCATCATAGTTCTCTATTATGGTCAAATTCAATGAAAGATTAAAAATATGCTCTTTTTGGTCTTCCCCATGTTACAAATGTAGGGTCTCAGGGGTGGGTGCTTATTAAGCGTGTTAAGGCCAACACACAGACAACCATTCATGCTCACACTTTTAAATTCGAAACAGCCAGTTAGGGCAGTGGTGGTCTAGTGGTATAGGGGTTGGGGGTTCAAGTCCTGCTCTCCACAAGGTTGTCACTGTCCCCCCCAGTGCAGCTAACTGGGTTATCAAAAGGCCGGCAATGTCTCTCACTGTCTATGGTGTGAGGCATGTAAAAGAACCATTGCTGACTTTCGACAAGAGTCGGCTGCAAAGCCGTCAGCATGTTTCCGCCCCCTGCAATGGCCTGGCGAGCTGTCCAGGGTGTACTCTGCCCTCTCCCAAAGTTGGCTGGGATGGGTGCCAGCCTCCCCGTGACCCTAATTAGGATTAAGCGGTTATCGAAAATGAGCTGAACTGAACAGCCAGTTACTAGGAAACCAACAATCAAACTCAGGCCTTCTTGCATGTGAGGAAGACATGCGAACCACTGTGCCTCCTTCATATCTTATCTAACCACGCTGCTAATAATTTTATTGAATTTTAAAATTCTCGAGTTTGATAATTCACTTTAAGCGCTGTTACCACCCCCCCTCCCCACGCAATTTATTTATTCAGAGCAATCAGTCAAGGTAAATTTGAAATTCCACAACTTCCATGGCAAGGGCATATTTTATTTATTACTGTTTTATTTTCCAGAGCACAAATTCAGTGTGTGTGTGTGTGTGTGTGTGTGTGTGTGTGTGAGAGCTTTGATATCTTCTGGCTTGTTTTCCTTCCCAACACAACTGAGATTCGGATGAGCATCGAGTGCATCACAGGAGTTTGTAAATTCTTTATCCATTATAATATTTCCTGTGTGCATGTTCTCTTCAAGAGAACAGTGAATGTTTCCGTGGGAGCTGCTGGTGCTTGGCTTGTATTGTGTTCTCTCACTTTTCTTCACAAATTTTACACAGCAGATGACTGAACCTCTCGGCGAAACAGCCGATAGGCAAACATTGAAGATTTCTGCAGGCAATTTTCTGCAATTCCATTTACAGGATTATAATTAAAAAGCGGGATGCCACAGAACCCCTGTGGTGACAGACCACACCCACTGTAATGATGTCAGAACAATCGTAACCATTGTTTTATTAGCAGAGGCGACGTAGCAACAATCAAACGTCGGATTTGGTGATTGGCTGGTGTGCATTGCACATAGTAAATGAGATAACTAAATTCACCCTCGGTCAACAAAACCCTTCCACTGGATAAAAGGTGCAAGGTTTATTATTAGTCTGGGACTGTAATTTGGGCAGCAGGCCTCACAACAAGAAGGTCCCAGGTTAAATTCCCAGGCTCGGGGCGTTTCGATGAGGAGTTTGCATGTTCTCACTGTGCCTTGGTGAGTTTCCTCGGGGTACTTCGGCTTCCTCCTATATTCCAAAAGCGTGCAAAGTTGGCTCATTGGCCGTTCCAAATCGTTCCTAGGTGTGAAGTTTGAATGGTTGTGCGTTTTGGTCTGTTAAGTGATAAAGGGTGTTGTACTCCGCCTTCACCCAGAGTCGGCTGAGATGGGCACCGGGCTCCCCAGTGACCCTAATTAGGATTGAGCGGCTTAGAAATTGAACGAATGGAAAAATAATATTTGATCCTTCTGATCTGATTGCCTTTTCAATATGAAGAATAAGTATTGAGAGTGGAAAAGCTGTGAGACACTACAATAGGTTATGGTCGTCTCATGAAACAGTCTTTAACGTTTTGAAAATTTTAAATCATGATAAAATGGAGGCCTCCCTACCAACGTTCCCTCTAAGCTGCGCAACTGCGCAATGGCGCACCGCTCGAACACTCTCAGCGCACAAGAAAACCGACGCGCTGCAGATTAATTACATACACGATATAGAACTTTTAGTGAGTGACAGGTGTCTAGCCAATCACACGATGCGATGCAATCACGCTACGCAGCCAATCACGGCACCGTCACGTGCTGCGCTCATACACGCTCCATAACAATAATAACAGTGCTGCTGAGTGAAGTGATGCTAATGCTAACCCCGTTATCATTACGAAACGAGCGGCCAGGGAATATGATACGTCGACTCCCCAAACCAAAGTAAAAAAAGAACTGCGCAAAGTCTGTGAGTACAGCAGAAAGCTGGCGAAGCAAAAACTATACCTTTCAATTTGTGAATCAATGAGAGAGTGCGGAATGAGACTATGTGTGAGGTTAAAAATGCACCCTGGCACACCCTGATAGTAGATGAGAGCCAGACATGACAGGACACAAAATGCTCGTCATATATTTCAAACTCAGGGAGGAAAATGATGTCATCTATAAAACTGTGTTTAATAAGCCATGAAACTTTCAATGATCCCAGGTGTGATACTGGGGTGTGGCCACAGCGAGCACTTGTGATGTTGCTCACAGTGGGTCTCAGTGTGCTCAGGGAGGTTGTCTGTCTGCCCAGACAGAGGAAAAATCACAGGGAACATTGCTCCCTACCCTTCCACACTTCCCTTTTTGGGTGGTGTTTGTTTTTTCGTTCGAGCCCTGAGTGATCCGCCTTCCAGGGAGAAAGGGAGCTTTTTTCGATTTGGGAAACGTTCCTAGTGGTTAGGACACGCCCCCAGGGGCGGTCATGGTGCTCAGCTGACTCGCCGCTGCAGCTCTCCAGCTCTGAGCGTCCATAACACTTTCAGAGCTCGAGCGCACGTGTTATGCGTCCGAGTTCGGCGGTATAAGTCCCGGTACGTGGTTTTGGCTGATGGCGGCTAAAGCCCAGCTCCGTCCCCCGCAGGCGCGGAAGCCCATCCTGATCAGTAAGATCGACTCTTTCCAGGATGTGGTGAACACGGCCGTGATCATACCGAAGGAGGACGGAGTCATCAGCGTCTCCCAGGACAGGTGAGGACGACTTCAAAATCCTTTTACTGGAAAGTCAACTGCACGTCTCTTCAGCTCTAATTCCCTGCCAGCACACTGTTTGTCCACCTGGCCATTGGATGTTTACGTTTGAAGCGGTCACGTGACTAAGGCCTGAATAGGCGGTGGGAGAAATAATCGATTCCCGCAGAACCGGAATTGACGCTGATGTGACACACGCCGGTATCGCTTGAGCTGGGCTGCCAACCCAGAAAAGCACCATTTTGAAGTCGACAGACCAAAATTCCGAATTTTGAGCTGAAAATTAGTATTCACAATAAACAAAATATTCGCATTCCACAAAACGACACATATGGAAATCCAGGTTATCTTTGTCAAAGTTTACTGCAGTTTGGACTAACAATGAAACCACAGAATATTTGAGAAAGGCAGGTTTATTTAACACAATTCTACTGGTGTTATAATATGTCATGGTTATTATTATATATTGCATATTTATTATTTTATTCTGCATGACCCTGAATGATATTTGATCTCAGCATTTACAAATAACAAGGAAGCAAGTTCAGGACAAGAAAAAGGTTAGAAAGTAAGCAAACTGGTGGCTAGCTGGCTATGTCTGCCTTCCTTTATATACATTTTAATATCAAAACGTGAAATGATAAATTTCGCATCACACACTGTGCAAAAGTTTGTGTATCCGTCATGCTTCTTAATAAATGGAGAAGTTGTTGACTACAGGGATCCCTCGCTACTTCACTCGTCAATTCATGTGGCTTCACTGCATCGCGGTTTTTAAAATAAATATTCATCGAATTAAAAAAATATTGAAATTAAGGAAGAATAAGGGAAAAGTTAAGGAAAATGCCACAAATGTGCAAAAAACCCAAAACCTAAACCAAACAAAAAAACAAAATCTCCCTTCAAAACTACTAACATTGTTGCATGTGTCTGCATGCACACACATGTATGTGTATCATCTTCTTCTCATGCAATGCCGTCTGTATGTGTGTGTGTTTATATTTTATTTACATCTTACCTAATTTTTTAAATGTTTATTAAAAGCATTTATAGCATTGGGCGCTGGATCGCTGATCCAAAGGTTGGGGGTTCGAGTCCCACTCTCCACAAGGTTGTCACTCCCCCCAGTGCGGCTAACTGGGTTATCAAAGGCGGGCCATGTCTCACTGTCTATGGTGAGAGGCATGTAAAAGAATCATTGCTGACTTTTGTAAAGAGTAGCTGCAAAGTCGTCAGCGTGTTTCTGTCCCTTGCTAAAAGGGTTGTGACAGGAAGGGCATCCGACGTAAAAAACCTCTGCCAAATCAAACGTGTGAATCAGATGATTCGCTGTGGTGACGCCCACGTAAAAAAAAGGGAAAAAGCCGAAACGAAGACATAGCATTGGATATGTATTTATTGATATTATATACACGTATACATGTACATATACATCAGTCGGGCTGGAATCCTACTTCACTGATTTCAGTGGTCGCGTCAAGATCTCGGTCCCAATTAACCGCGGAAAGTGAGGGCTCCCTGTAAGTGCGTATGTGTGTTTTTATATATATATATATATATATACACACACACACACACAGTGGTATCTCACTTGATGAAAGTTTCACCAAATGAAAAATGCAGGTTACGAAACACATTTTCCTAAAATTTTTGTCTCTGGATACGAGACAAGTTCACATTGCGAAAGCACCATCTTAATACATAGGCCCTCGATATTTGCGGGGGTTCAGTTCCGGCCCGTCCCGCGAATGAAAATAATCTGCAAGTTCTGTACGCGGAAGTAAAACCCCCATGTATCACGTTACATACGTGAATCAGCAGCCAGAAGTAAAATACTATTACATGCACTAAAATATGTGCTTAAACACATTCTATAGACAGTTACTCATTAATTCAGTATGAATGTAGTAATGATTAAAAAAAACCTTATTTTTTTACAGTGATATTTATTGATTATAAAATGTAAACATTTTACAGCATACATATAAGAACACCTTTAAATGCATTCTCTTTGAAACATACAGCACTGTAGTTTTCAGAAATGCCCACTAGAGGAAGGTATGACATTAGGCATGAGATGACTGAATTCAGGTGTGAACTGCATTAATAAGTCTGAGCAGCTCAGCTACACCCCTCAGCCGGAGTGAATAGAAAACAGAGTTTTAGAGTGAGAGAGTTAGAGAGCATTACAAACCAAAGAAGAGGTGATGTGATGTGAGTTAATCCTCTGGTGCAGAGGTGAGCATGCTTTTGTTTATTGGGAGTAAATGAGAATAGTGAATTCAGGTGTGAGCCACCGAGCAGCTTAGCCACGCCCCTCAGCCGAAGCGGAGAGTAAACAGTTAGTTAGAGGCACAGCACCAAAATCAAAGTCCCCAAAAACACAGACTGTAACAAAAAGGACATAAAAGAACAAGAAATGTAATAAATTGGATAAATAAAACAACATGAGAAACATGTTACACCACAGTAAATAAAATCTAACACACAAACATTCTAAACATTACCTTAGGTAATGTACTTGAATAATAATTGAAAAAGACTTTAATAATGGAGTGTTTTACAACAGTTCAGACGATTATTCCTCTTCAGACACTTCAGAGGAAACTGTCGTTTCTTCCGGAGAAAATTTTATTTCTTCAAAAGAGACAGCCAACGTCATTACCTTTTTCTGGTGCTTAAGCAGGCGTTTGAGTGACATCATAGAACTTAATTGGTAATTAAAACACACTTAAAAAAAGGCTCATTGATAATTTGTGTGTGAATGAGGAAAAAGGGACGTTACATCATCTCAACCAATCAGCAGGAAGGAAGACAGCCATTGGCTGAATTTGAATCACGTGAGAGTTTCTCGGCAGTCCGCAAATACTCAAACCGCGAGTGCAAACCCGCGAATAGTCAAGGGCCTACTGTAATTCAAATGCGCCATTCAAATATGCAAACAATGCACAAGCTGCGCTCCTGTCAATGATGTTCAAACATTCTGCCCCGCTTGTGCTCCGTTGACTAGGAGGGATGACGTAGCTCCCTCCCATTGGCTATTATGGAGCTGAATCTACCAAGATGCTTTTCGTGTAAAGGACATTTTTGTTGTTTCATGCTTTATTTCTTGACTCAGGCTTTTAACTTTCCTTAAACATTTGTAAGATTTTAACTCTGCTAAAAAGACATGGTCAACACACACATGTGCGCACACACACACACACACACACACACACACACATGTGCAAGTGAAAATAAACGAGCTCAAGTGATATCACAAAGGAATATGGCCAATCCTGTCTACCATCGGTACGATATTGAAGCAGAAGGAGGTCTTAAAAGGTATGCTTTTATAATTTTTAAAGGGTTTATGGGGTAGTATTGGGAGCCTTGGAACGAATCACGCGTTTTACATGTAAAATGCGGTTCAATTTACGAAAAATGCAGGTTACGACAAAGTCGCTGGTACAGATTAATTTCGTAAAGTGAGGTACTACTGTGTGTGTGTGTGTGTGTGTGTGTGTGTGTATGCACACAGGGATCCCTTGCTACTTCTCGCTTCATCGTATTTTTATTTTTTTTTTAAATATTCATCAAATTAAGAAATAAAGGAAGAATAGGAAAAAAGTTAAGGAAAATGCCACAAAACAAGTTGAATTTTGCAAAAAAAAAAAAACCCAACAAAAACAACCCAAAACCTCCCATCAAAACTACTTAAATTTTTATGTGAAATGCGCATCTGTGTGTGCACATCTGTATGTGCGTATTTATATTTTATGTATTATTTTTGAATGTTTAATTGTTATTATATGCATTTATAGCATTGAATATGTATTTATTGATATTATGTACACATATACATGTACGTATACGTCAGTCGGGGGGGGTTGCTCCTACCTCGCGGAATTCGGCGGTCACGGGGGTGTTTCGGTCCCAATTAACCATGGAAAGTGAGGGATCCTTGTATTTCGATAAAAAATCTTGCTTTCTTTTCATCGCCATTTTGGGTTTCCCGCAACCGTTTAATGATTTGGTTCTGGTTGCCACGGAGTGTATATAAGAGAGCTGCCGATTCGTGAAAATTGCCCTACCTTGCTGCCGATTAATGTATCACGTTGTAAAATACAACAGTAACATCCTAAGAGATTATCGCGAGACTTGGCTTTGCCAGGAATGTAAACATGTAAACACAAATCGAATTTGATGCGATTCATCAGACATATTGATAAAGTATTGTGAAATAAAATTGAAAGGAGCATATTTTCCTGAAAGTTTGAAATTCGTATTAATTTCTGAAAGACTCGTGTTGCCGTATTTTATTTTTCGTATTAATACGGATAAATTCGTACAAGTTGGCAGTCCTGCTTTAGGATCTTAATCATACATGATGCTTGACAGATTGAGCAATGAAGTGGTCTCGGTCATGCTGGTATTGGGAAATTTTCACCAATGGAGTGTGTGAGGAAGTGGAGTTTCTGTTCTCACCCCAAGGCTGTCATTTTCCCATTACAGAACTTCCCAAAGTGGATTAGTCCTATGAGGTCCTTTCACATTATTCTATCATTTTCTGAACCGCTTAATCCTAATTAGGGTCGTGGCTGAGCTGGCACCCATCTCAGCTGTCTCCGACAGCTCACCAGGCCACTGCAGGGTCAACACTCGTGTCTATGGGTGATTTGGAAGAGGCAATGTTGAAATGCAGCTATGTGCTTTTTTTTGTACTGTGGGAGGAAACTGGAGAACCTGGAGGAAACCCACTCAAGCACAGGGAGAACATACAAGCTCCGTACACAAACGTCCGTGCTGCTGGGAATCGAACCAAGGACCTTCTTGCTGTTTGGTGTATGTGATAGCCACTATGCCATCGCACCACTCTTTCACACTAGGTAATTCTTAATGTTCGGTTACTTTTACACTGTGTGACCTCTTGGATGTCATATGATTTGCTGCCATAATAAATCATATAAAGTAGGTGTGTCAAGCTCATGTCACAAAGGGTCATATGGCTGCAGGTTTTTGTTTCATCCAAGCAGCAGCACACCTGACTCGCTCATTTAACAAACTTTGGTCGATCTGTGTGCTCTGTACAGAGACTGAGCCAAATCAGCACCAGGACTTTGGTTTCCTGAGGTTATTCGAAAATGTAATTTCAGGATTACCATATAGCGGTCCTCAGCAAAGACAGGGGCAATACCAACAATCGATGACTGGCTGGAGGGGAGAACAGGGTGTCGCTGTTCGTGTTATTACCTTGGCAATATACAAGGGGGCAAAGGGGCAACCTTCTAAACAAGGGTGGGGAGTTGTTTTGATTATCAAGTCTTGATGAAATCTCGTTTTTCAGAATCAGTGACTGATTTCTTCTTTTAGTTGCTGAGAAAGTCAGTTTGGGTGGCATAACGGTGTAGTGGTTAGCATGTGTACCTCACAGCAAGAACGTTCTGAGTATGAGTCCCGGGCTCGGCGAGTGTGTTTCTCTGGGCGGTTTGCATGTTCAACATGCCCTTTAATTAAGTACCAGTGATTTGAATTTCAACCAAAAATCCTGTTGAATTCAGCACTGGTGTAGTGAAAAACAATAAAGGAAAACGGTGGGATCAGCTAGCAATGATGGTTTAATTGTTTAAAAAAAAAAAAAAAAAAGGCTGCAAAAATGTAAGTGTGTAGACTTAAGCATCAAGAATTCAGCAGTAGAGTAGTCGTCATGTGGAATTGTGGTGTCTGTAATGATCCATTTTGTACATGGTTTATCCTGCTTGGCTTGAACACGCCCATTAAATTCCACTGATGGGTGTGCGAAAGGAAACCAACATGAAGCATAAGAAGTTTGTTTATATTGAAATATTTCTGAGGTGCTTGGGATTCTGATACTGTATTTCTGTTAGTTCTGGGAGAAGTTCAGTGGTTGTCTGATGTGCCCACGTCGCAGCGGTACGCCGTCATTGCTAGCACAGTGACCATGGTGCTTATTACTATCCGTTTTGTCATCGCTGCTAATCATCAGAATTGGAGTTCTCGCTCATGTTACCTGGCGAGCTCATTGATAAACTGCACATTGTTGGTTGTGGTTGTTGCAGTGCTGACATTTCAGTTGCATGAATATAGTACTATGAAGGTATCTACAGTATGACTGGAATACCGCTGTGGTGTTTCAGCAAAGAGCCGATGAGATTCATTCTTGTAACGTTCTTGGTAAAAAGAGAACGCTAGGTCCATAACCACCAACAATGCTTGAATAGCCTGATCAGACACAACACACGTCAAAAATAACACTGGATATTCCATCACTCAGTTCTGTTGTGTGAAATATTTTATTACTACAAGAAAATACAATTAAACGGATTCTATACATATGAAAATGTTCTTAATATTTGTTGCATGAAATAAATAAAAAAAACTGGAATAATAATGCATACTCTCACTGTACTCATCGTTTGGTCACCATTGTTTTGGGTGGTGGGTGGTGATTTTCACAGAATATACATACCATCCTAAATCCTCTCGCATTCTCTGAGGATGCACGGAAAAGTATCACAGTGGGCCATTGACCATTCTCTCATACTCACGGATTGGCGACAAACCCAGAAGTTACAGGCACGTGATTCAAATTCAGCCAATGGCTGAGAGCTTTTGTTTCTCTATCCTGCTGATTGGTTGCAGATGATGTGTACACTTTTTTTTCCTCCTCCTTCACACACATGTCATCAACATGATTGCTTCAATTGTGGATTCACGTTTTTTTTTGTGTTTTTAATGATTATTTTAGCCCTATGATGCCACTCAAACGCCCTGTATCTTCTTCAGTTTCTGGTAATGAGCCTGTCTGTCTTCCTTTCGGCATTTTCCCTTTTCTCGGGAGTCGCCACAGCGAATCATCTGATTCGCATGTTTGATTTGGCAGAGGTTTTTACATCGGATGCCTTTCCTGCCACAACCCTTTTTAGCAAGGGACAGAAACACGCTGACGACTTTTGCAGCTTCTCTTTACGAAAGTCAGCAATGGTTCTTTTACATGCCTCACACCATAGACAGTGAGAGACATGGCCCGCCTTTGATAACCCAGTTAGCTGCACTGGGGGGACAGTGACAACCCCGTGGAGAGCGGGACTCGAACCCCCAACCTTCGGATCAGCGATCCAGCGCCCTATACCACTAGACCACCAAACGCCCTGTATCTTCTCCAGTTTCTGGTAATGAGCCTAAGTGCTTTAGTTATTCCTGAATATTATCACAGTACAAAATTAAAGTTTTTACTTAATCATTACTGCATTTTACTGCAATATTAGTACTGTGTTAATGAGTAAGCCTGTCAAAAGATTATGTTTAACAAGCACATTTTAGCACATGTGATATCTTACATAGGGTTTTAAAGCTGCGTCAATATTTTGCGGATTTTCAGGATCCGCATGAGGGCTGGAACGGGGGCCCACTGTATTAATATTCTGAAACAAAGATTTAAATTTCAGTTTTCCAGTCATATATAGATTCTAGGGGGTTTTTGAGGGGTGAAATATCTCAAATCTCAAATTAATCATTGTCTTGAAGTCAAATATTACAACAACCGATACATAAACTCCAATAAGATTATATATGTACATGAAGCTAAAAGACTGTAGTTTCACATCAAATTAGGAAAGTAACCGACTAAAGGAAGCTCACAACGTGCCAGGCAATCACGCATTAGGTGTCATTTGCTTGTTCGGTTCAAACCGAAGAATCAATATGGTGCCCGCATGGCATGTCATAAAGTAAACACTTGTGTATCGACACTATTATTTTAGCAATGTTTCAATTATTGTATTTTTTGACCAAACCAAAACTTCTGTAATGTTTATGAAGCGTGGATAATTTGTAAAATGGT
>CM045729.1:85799049-85826549 GCA_024760905.1 Plotosus lineatus | reverse complement strand
ATGGACTCAAGGAAGGAGCATCTAAAAATTTAAAGCGCCATCTAAATTAAGGCCAGATCTTAGGTATGTTAAGAACCACTCATTTATCAGTGTATATAAGGAAGATTTACAGATAAAGAGGAAGCAGATAAGGTAAATCAGGTATAGAGGAAGCCCTGCACAAAGATGGTTCCAACTGACACCAAGAGGAATATGGAGAGGTTAACCAGTAGCAGTTTATGGATGTGAACGGCCCAATAATAAGATTGATCATTGGCTAGAGCAGGTCCCCCACTAATTCTGCGTCTTTACCGTAAAGTTTTACGAACCCTCAGTGAATTCCCTCCTCAAATAAAGGAGCAAATTATTTTGTCCAGTGAATCGAAAAATATTTTGGCAGAGGAATGAACTAGAAGGAATAAGAAAATAAATTTTGACAATGCAGGGATAACCTCGCTACTTCACGCTTCAATTCATGCGGCTTCAATGCATCGCCTTTTTTTTTTTTTAATATTCAACTAAGGAAATTAAGGAAGAAAAGGGGAAAAGTTAAGGAAAATGCCACAAAACAAGGCCAATTATGCAAAAAAAAAAAAAAAATCCCAAACAAAAAAAAAAAAAAAACAACCCAAAACCCCCATCAAAACTACTTACATTTTTACGTGAGATGTGCATCTGTGTGTGCGCATGCATCTGTATGTGTGTATTTATACTTTCTTTACATCTTATGCATTATTTTTGAATGTTTGTTATTATAAGCATTTATAGTGTTGAATATGTATTTATTGATATTATATTACACATATACATGTATGCATTGCCCCATCTCTGAATATTGGATGTAATTTTTGAGATAAACGTAGTGAGATTAGCAGATGCAAGGATTGATAAAGAACATGTCACATTAATCCCGATGTATTTAAACCCAGAGAGACTAAATTAAAAAGGTAAGTCTGGCTGCTGGAGTGAGGACTCCGTAATGTTAACTGGAAAACATTTCACTTTTCTCAAGATTCAATTGAATCAAGATTCAACCTGAAAAGAAACTGAAGTTCTTTAGAATACTTAAGATAACAGGAACAGAAATTGAAGGCCCCGTTGCATATAATAAGTCATCACAGTATAACGATAATTTGCGATCCGTTCCGTTTCGGATGATGGCCTTGAATATGTGTCCAGATCTTAATGTGATAAGACGCTTGATGGCAAAGAGCAAAGGTAATAAGGGACAGCCTGAGCAAGTTCCACGTCCAAGAGCAAAAATAATCGAAGTAAATATAATTGAGTATTTTCACATTCCTTTGGGGTTGAGTAAAGGAGGCGAATCCAAGAAATAAATGTATCACCAATTCCAAATTTCTTCAAAACCGCAAACAAGTCATCCCACTCTGCCCTAATGCTTTTCCAGCATCTAAAGAAATCGCATTCTCAGGGAGTTCAGGCAAATGTTTGGAGTAAATTCTATTAAAGCATGTACGGGGGTTAAAACAATTGACGCCACTTTTTATAAAACCAATTGGTTCTTCAGATATAACATATGGAAGCACGTTCTGTAAGTGAGATGCAATTCCTTTAGGCAACACTTTTACATCAGCATTTAGCAGAGATAATGGACTATAGGAACCACAGGAGGTGGGCTCTTTGTCCTTCTTAGAAAGCAGAGCTATGGCAGCTTGTGACTGAGTTGGTGGTAATGATCCATGTACCACAGATTCATTGAATACGGACAAAAGTAGCGGTGTCAATTTTCCACTATATTTTTAAAAGAATTCCATCTGAAACTCATCCAGGCCTGGGGAATTATTATATTGCATATCTTTAACTGAGTATAATCCCTCTTCAAGTGGGAGGTCCAGTTTTGCTTCAGTATGAGAGTCAACGACAGAATTCAAATCACTTTGAAGAAATTCCCATTTCATGAATGTGACTTCTGGGGGTCTTGATCTCAGTACATCATTTATTGGCAGGAGATTTGGACTTGTTTAATGAGTAGAATGATTTGGAAAATAGCATTAATCTCCATAGGATCTGCAGTAATGATATCATGATTATTTTTAATACTAGGTATCAGAAGAGGAGTGGCCTGACGCCGTAGCCGACGTGCTAGTAAACGACTTGATTTATCATCATGTTCATAAAGTGACCCACGACTACGTAGCAATAAGCGCTCTGCTTCGAGTTGAAGTGAGATTGAATTCTGTTTGTAAGTAAACATGCTGCTTAAGCAATTCTGGAGTTGAGTTCAGTGCACATTTCCTTTTACTAGGAAACACAGAATAAGAAATAATTTGCCTCGAAGATAAGACTAAAGTGTCCTCCGTAACAATGAGTATGAATTCATTCTGATTAAAAAAAAGGAAATCATCAGTGGAATCTGAAGTCGCAAAATTTTTTGTCTGCCAAAAGAAGAGAGTTGGATCTCCAAAGTGGTGGGCTACGTTTATAGAGTTGAATATCTAAGAGTAAAGTGTATATGAATGACAGGATATTATCATACCCAAATAGTCAGAAGAAACTGACTGCAATCTTTGCAAAATAATCGATCCTAGAATAAGATGGGTGCACCTGGGGGAAGAAAGAAAATTTTTGAATGGAAGGGGCAACCTTATTAACCTCGAGAATGTTTGAGACAGAAGATCGAGTCAGATTATGAGGATTAGAGCATCCAAAGGGGAGTCAAAGATACAATTCAGTTCCCCTCCAAAAGTCAGCAGGTAAGTATTTTAAGAAAGGGAAGGATGCTCAATCTGTTAATGAAATCAGCATCGTCAAATTTTGGAGCATGAACATTTACCAACAAAACATTTCTTTGCATTGGGGTGCCAGCAACTATCAGGCACCTGCCTTTCTTATCCACAATAACATTTAGTGGATGAAAAGTGTTTTTATTAATTAAAATAGTAGCTCCTCTGACTTTGGAGTTAAAGGTCGAGTTGTAAACAGGACCTGCCCAAGGGCAGTGTAACTTGTGGTGATCTTTTAATCTGAAGATGAGTCTCCTGTACCTCTGATATTCCAACCAATAAATCTAAGAGTTGTTCCTGGCCCAGCAATGCTGCAGTGTTTCCTACGGTAATTAAAAGTTGTCCACAATAATGCGAAAACAACTCTGACAAAGCAGAACAAAATAAAACAAGAAAAAAAAAGACTCCTAATGATATCACCTCTGACTAACAAAACGGGCAATAACAAACACAATTGTTTTTTTTTTTTTTTAAACCCGCCTGCAGAATACTGTGTTATTTGAAGGTAAACATTCTGGCCAAACAATAGGCCAATAAATCAGACCAGCACTAATTGGTGAAAAGATGGCAACATTTAAGGCAAATTGACCCGAAAATAAAATGGTAATAATGTCAAACAAAAACAATGACTAATAACAAGCCCTATTACAGTAAAGTCCTGAAAAATTTGGCCCTATAAGAGTTAATGGCACTCACCCAACACTCAGTTTGTACGTAGTCCCCGGATCTTTCAGCTGAAACAATATCCTTATCGACACCGTTTTGTATGTGATCTGAAGCTGAGTGGGTATCTCAGTCCTCACTGAACACCGTCAATACCATGAAGCTGTCACCTGACCTCGTTGAATGCAGCCCGAGCAGGGGCTGTCTTGACTAGCCTGGGAAGATTGAAATGATGGGAGTCCGCGACTTTAATGTCAGAGCTCTCTCGCACAGTGTAAGATGTCAACACAATTGCTATAGTAATGAAATCTGCACACCAGGCTTGGGCTTCGGTGGAGGAGTATGATAGAACCGGTCCAAAAGCGAATCCTTTTCCAGACGTTAGCAGTGAGGCACTCGATGTAAGCTTTCATGTGAGCAGTATCGTTGGTACACCCTGAGAGTGCATACTCCACCACAGCACCTTTCAGTGCAGCCACAGTAGCATCAGCAGCAGCTTTATCATTCACTAGCTGTGTTTTCACAGTTTGCTGGTCAAGCCGAATAGTTGACGGGGTATCTCTGAGACTCTCCTGAAGTTCCTTTTAAAAATTATCAGCAATATGATAATTCAGAGAAACCAGCGACTCGGGCTTGCACAGAATAAACACAATCTATCTCCGGTATGCAGGAAAATATCAAACATTAATGGAAACACAGAATGTCAACACTGTAGACTGAAGACTGTAATCAGAAAAAGCAAGGAGATTTGTTTATTTGTTTATTTCCTCCAGGGCTAAAGTTGATTCAGCCCGTGAAGGAGTGCGATACTCTTCTAACACCAGCTTATCCATCAGGAGTTTCATCTTTTCTCAGTGCTTAAATCGATGAGCTTTGTGCGCGCTGACGTGGTAAGACATTGATTTTTATTTAGCACTTCGCAAAAAGGTCACCGGGTCAAAAAAGGCTTCGATTACTTGTTAAGACTGCATGGCGTAGGTTTAAATCCACCCTCATAGGGTGACTAGACATGCGGGAGACTGGAGATTCTTGACACTCTTTTGCAATAGTTTTCCTTCCCTACACATTGTGTTCATGTGACATGACGGTCACATCCTGCCATTTCACCATCATTACAAGTGCCTCGTCATCATCAGGCAGCTGATGTCCCAACCCACTCTCTCTGTTCCATAAACAGGCCTTGTGTCTGTTGTGGGATTTTGGTGTGTGGAACACCTTATCCCAGTGCATTGTGGGTTTTTAAGAATTTGTGTGTATGGAATAAAACACTTCATGGTTCGCTGATGCCAGAAAATGTTTAAAACCTAGCCAAAGTGATGCAGCCCCAACACGAAGCAGGATTAGAGTACGACGCCATACTACAAAGTACAAAGTAAATTCCACTTATACCAAAGCATTTTTATCATTTTATGTTTCCAAGACCACCCCCCAATGTTTTACTATTTAATATACAGTCGGCCCCCAACTTACAAAATTAATCCGTTCCAGAGCCCTTTTCGTAACGTGGGGATTTCGTAAGTAGGGGTCACACCTTACATGTTAAACGCGTAATTCGTTCCAAGGCTCCCCATAAACCCTTTAAAAATGATAAAAATACACCAATTTTGTATGAAATGTGTTAAAACAAAATTATTTATTAAACCATTTAAACATTTTATTAACATATTAAACCATTTTATTAACATATTTATTCATAAAACCATTATTAAACATTTTTATTAACACACACACACGCACACACACACACACACCTCTATCTCTCTCGCGCACATTACGGGCCACGCCCACAAGATGTGGAATTCAAAGCGCATTCCCTGCTTGACAAACTCAACTTTCATTTGATTTCTTGAGGGATCGGAATTCCAGATAAGCTCAAATGCACCCACATTTATTAAACATTTACTGAATTAAACAACTTAAAAAACTAAACTAAAGAGTGAAGCTTCCTTTTGTCTCTATCTGGGAGGCCAGTGGGGCGGGATGTTGAGAGACAGCCAATGAGGGAGTGATTCATGTGAAATTTTGATTGGCGCGTTTGAATTTTGAATTTCTTTTCGTAAGAGGGGGTTGTTTCGTATCTCGGGGACGGAAACTCAGGAAAATGTTTTTCGAAAACCGGGGATTTCGTAAACAGGGGTCTTCGTAAGTTGGGGGCAGACTGTATAATATATATAGTATACTCTCTCTCTCTCTCTCTCTCTCTATATATATATATATATATATATATATATATAATATATATAATATATATTTATATAATCTATCTCATCAGAGAAAAATCTTCTCCTTTCGCCTGTTCCCTTTCAGGGGTTGCCACAGCAAATCATCTGCCTCCTTCTTCATCGAAGCCATATTAATGATTTGCATATTCAATTATAGGTTTATTATCAAGAATAGGTTTTTTTCGTTGGATGCCCTTCCTGACACAACCCTTTAGCGATGGGCAGAAACACGCTGACGGCTATGCAGTCTACTCTTGTCGAAAGTCAGCAATAGTTCTTTTACATGAACCTCTCACCAAAGACAATCGGAGACATGGCCGGCCGTTGATACCTAGTTAGCTGAACTGAGGGGACAGTGATGACCTTTTGGAGCGTGGGACTCAAACCCCCAACCCTAGAATCAGTGATCCAGCATCTTTTGCCACCAGGCCACCACTGCCCTCATTTATGTGTGCGTGTGCGTGTGCGTGTGTGTGTGTGTGTGTGTGTGTGCGGCCCCCTACCTACGAAATTAATCCGTTTCAGAGCCTTTTTCGTAACGCGGGAATTTCGTCAGTAGGGGTCACGTTTTACATGTTAAACGCCTCATTTGTTCCAAGGCTCCAGTCTTTGGACTGGACAAACCCCATAAACCCTTTAAAGTACCCCAATTTTGTATGAAATATGTGTTAAAAATAAAATTATTTATTTATCCATTTAAACATTTTATTAACATTTATTAATTAAACCATTATTAATTTTTTTTTTATTAATACACACACACACACCTCTCTCTCCCTCTCTCGCGTTGTGGGCCATGCCCACAAGACGTGGAATTCAAAGCGTATTCCCCGCTTGACAAACTCAACTTTAACTTGATTCCTTGAGGGATTGGAAAGCCAGATGAGTTCAAATGCGCCCACATTTATTAAACATTTACTGAATTAAACAACTTAAACTAAACTAAAGAGTAAAGCCTCTTTCTCTCTATCTCTCACACACCCGCGTGCAAACACACACACACACACCTCTCTGTATCACACACACACACGGACGGGATGTTTTATTTAAAGCCGAAGTACAGTACCTGTTTGAAATATCAGAGGTCCTCACTGTATTTCCGCTTTAAGGTCTCCTGGTTCTGTGTCATCCTTCCGAGCCAATGGGAGTCCAGGGGGGCGGGATGTTGAGAGACAGCCAATGAGCGAGCAACTCGCGCATCGTGTGAAAGTTGGATTGGCACGTTTGAATTTTGAATTTCTTTTCATAAGAGGCGGTTGTTTTCGTATCCCGGGGGACGGAAACTTAAGAAAATGATCTTCGTAACTCAGGGATTTCGTACCCAGGGGTCTTCGTAAGTAGGGGGCCGTGTGTGTGTGTGTGTGTGTGTGTGTGTGTGTGTGCATATATACACACACATCTTTTCCTTTTGGCGTTTTCCCTTTTTCAGGGGTCGCCACAGCGAATCATGTGATTCGCACATTTGATTTGGCATAGGTTTTTATGTTGGATGCCCTTCCTGATACAACCCTTTAGGTAGGTAGGTAGGTACGTACATACATACATGCCTTCCTACATACATACATACCTATACACACACACATATATATAGCAAAGATTAGTAAGGGTGAAGTGAGGAGGGCATTGAAAAGGATGAAGAATGGAAAGGCAGTTGGTCCTGATGACATACCGGTGGAGGTATGGAAGTGTGTAGGAGCGGTAGCAGTAGATTTCCTGACAAGAACATTCAACAGGGTCTTAGAGAGTGAGAGGATGCCAGAGGAATGGAGAAGTGTACTGGTGCCCATTTTTAAGAACAAGGGGGACGTGCAGAGTTGTGGCAACTACAGAGGGATAAAGTTGATGAGCCATACGATGAAGTTATGGGAAAGAATAGTGGAAGCTAGACTAAGGGCAGAGGTCAGCATTTGTGAACAACAGTTTGGTTTCATGCCAAGAAAGAGCACCACAGATGCTGTGTTTTTCTTGAGGATGTTAATAGTACAGAGAAGGTCAGAAGGAGCTGCATTGTGCCTTTGTGGATCTGGAGAAAGCATATGACAGGGTGCCGAGAGAAGAACTGTGGTATTGCCTGAGAAAGTCTGGAGTGGCAGAGATGTTAGAGTGGTGCAGGACATGTATAAGAGATGTAAGACAGTGGTGAGGTGTGCTGTTGGTGTGACAGAACAGTTCAAGGTGGAGGTGAGACTGCATCAAGGGTCAGCTCTGAGCCCCTCCTTGTTTGCTATGGTGATGGACAGGCTGACAGACAAGGTTCGACAAGAATCTCCATGGACTATGATGTTTGCAGATGACATTGTGATCTGCAGTGAGAGCAGAGAACAAGTGCAGGAAAGTCTAGAGAGGTGGAGGTATGCCCTGGAAAGGAGGGGAATGAAGATTAGCCTCAGTAAGACAGAATACATGCGTATGAATGCCAAGGACCCAACAGGAACAACGAGGTTACAGGGAGCAGAGATAAGGAAGATGGAGGATTTTAAGTACTTAGGCTCAACAATCCAGAGCAATGGAGAGTGTGGAGAAGAGGCGAAGAAGCGTGTGCAGGCTGGTTGGAATGGTTGGAGAAAAGTGTCCAGTGTGATGTGTGACCCTAACACACGCGTGTATACAGAACAGCCTGTATTTTAACCATGAAACTTGAAAGCATGAAATCCATTTGTTAAAATGTGTTTTGAACTTCTACTACTGTGAGAGCGCAGGAGGGAGAGAGCGAGCGAGAGAGAGAGAGAGAGAGATAGAACGGGAGAATGTGCACGTGCAGTTTTCAATCTTGCTAAACTGGAATTTCAGTATCTAAAGACTTGTGCAGTTTTTTTTCCTTTTGTTTGTTTTTGGTTTTTTAAACCATGCTTAGTCTTTGCTCTAGATTGTTTCTTTTCAGCCAGCTGTGTCTATCGCTTTTGGATCTTGTGAGCATATTGATGTACTGCAATCACAGACTGATAAATATGAACTTTTTCTAGAGGTTGTTGGTAAACATGTTGTCATTTCCTATTGATTGCACATTTAAATTATTGGCAGCTGTAAGGCTTTCGTACTGATCAGATTAACTGCATTTGGCAGAAGCCCTTATCCAGAGTGATGTACGGTACGTCTATCATTTTAAACTACTGAATGATTGAGGCTTAAGGGCCCACAGTGGAGCTTGGTGGAACTGACTTGAACCCCTGAGCTTCGTATCATTAATTGCTGAGCCACCAGTGTCCTTATGCTGCTTCCTCACCGACACAACTTGACCTGCGAAAGCTTGCAGAAATTCCTCCTCAGAGCAACGTGTGATTGTTGTCGCAAGTTGCAGGTAATAGCCAAGCTGTTGTTGCAGAATCATACCTTTTTGAAGGCAAGAGGACAAGGATGAGGGGGAGAAAAACTGTTTTCTGCATCTATACAACAAGGGAATCTTCCTCGAAGTGAAGTGGGCTTCCGCGTGAAAGTTATATCACTGAGAAAGGGCTACGAGAGGCCTACCCTGGTGTTGTAATGTGTGTATTTATTCACCATGCAGCTTATCTCCCTTGTGTTTATCAGTAGACTAATGAAGGTTTTTCTATGCTAGGACGGTGCGTGTTTGGCTGAAGAGAGACAGTGGACAGTACTGGCCCAGTATCTACCACACCATGCCCGGTGAGACTCACTTGATCATTACCATCACCATAAAACTGCATTGTATTATTCTATATAACTTGCATATTGTTCCTTCATAAATGACTATCATATTTTTGTTTTCTCTTTGTCTACATTTAACGAGCGAAGAGGAGTTGTAAAAACTTAAATTAAATCAAAACACTGTAATAATATCTGTCTGCATGCAAAACCTTAGATCAGTAGCTGATATTGTAATGATTTTATAGATGGTTGTGTAAGGTAATAGATCTTAATTATCAGTTATTGCATGAACAGTGATTTGTTTAGCAGCAATTATGAAAAAAAGTGCACAAAAGACAACGCACTCAGATGCGCACCTCACAACAGTGCAGCTAGTTTTGATGGGAGGTTTTGTGTTCTTTTTTGTGTTGTTTGTTTAGGGTTTTTTTTGTATACAGACACTCCCCAGCTTACAAACGAGTAACATTCCAGATGACTGTATGTTAGATGAATTTGTTCATAAGTTGTTACAGGGCGTTCTTTAGAGGGTAACGTATGTTTGAACCTTGTATAAGTAACCTGTACGAGTTTGTACTGTATGTAATCTCTCTCTCTCTCTCTCTCTCTCTCTGCATAATCATCTTATTTCATTCTATTGAATTTATTAGTACAAGATGCATACCTAAATGCTCCATAAATTATCACGCTAACTGTGACGTCAGGAACTTTCAGCCAGACCCAGAATGCAGGAGACAGAGTAGGATGAACACGGAGAGACTTTATTGTTACAGGGGAGGCACTTGATAAAGGGGGAAACGTAGTCACTGCTAGTGATGAGGAGAAACACGAAAACTTTAGATACGGGGAACCGCGTGGAGATAAAACCAGAAGCCAGAGAGATCACAGGGAAACGGGGATGTGAAGAGGGACAATCTTCTAGCACCGGTGTGAGCACGCTGCTCGTCTTTATAGCATGGTAGATGGCAAACAATGTCAGGACACTTCATTAAAATTCTTTACAAAACGTAGTATACATATATTAAAAAGATATATAAAATATTTTCAAATTAAATTAAACCCACATAATGGATATAATAAGCATTAAAATGCTAAAAATATAAAATTATTCAATTATAAAATGAACACTCTGTACATTAGCAATACAGTCGGCCCTCTACTTAAGAAATTAATCTGTTCCAGAGCCTTTTTTTTGTAGCCTGGAGTTTTTGTAAGTAAAATGCGTAATTCGTTCCAAGGCTTCCAAGACTACTCCATAAACCCTTTAAAAATGATAAAAGTACACCAATTTTGTATGATATGTGTTAAAAGTAAAAAAAAGTATTTATTAAACTATTTAAACATTTTATTAACATATTAAACCATTTTTATTAACATATTTATTAATTAAACCATTATTAAACATTTTTATTAACGCACATACACACACTCTCTCTCTGTCTCTCACTCACACACACACACACACAGTACACATGGCGCGCTCCGCTGAATGCATGCTCCGCCCACACGCAGGACGCCGGAGCATTTTGAGACGGGGAATTCAAAGCACATTCCCTGCTTGACAGATCGGAGGTCTAAACTCAACTTTAACTTGATTCCTTGAGGGATCGGAGGTCCAGATGAGCCGCATTTTCCTCACATTTGGCGGATAGTGCCACATTTATTAAACATTTACTGAATTAAACAACATAAAAAATGAAAAATAAGCTACAATATGCACTCTCGAGAGTTAAGCCTCCTTTCATATCTGCCTGACTCTGTAGGCAGTCTCCCTCTATTTCTCTCTCTCTCTCTCACACACACACACATACGCACACACAAAACTCTGTCTCTCCAGTGTGTTTTGCCAAATGCGGGCTCCACCCACACACAACGCGCAGCTAACAGAACAATTCTATGTAAATGTTTAAATGTACTCGATGTTGTATTTAAAGGGGAATTACAGTACCTGTTTGAAAGATCAGAGGTCCTGATTCAATATTGACTTGCTTCCTTGCGAGATCGGAGGTGTTGTCCCACGGAGCACATTGTTTGAATTTTGAATGGCGCATTTGAATTTTTGAATGGCGCGTTTGACGCTTTTCGTGAAAAGAGGTTGTTTTCGTAAAAAGAGGATGAAAATTTAGGAAAATGTTTTTCGTCACCTGGATTTTTCATACGCAGAGATTTTCATAAGTAGAGGGCTGCCTGGATCATTATGTCCCGTGTTTAAACTACTGGTTCCTCTCAATCACAGCACAGCGGATTTTATCAAATTTACAGAGAGTTTCAATCTTATCTAGTTCTTTGTTATCTAGGTCTGTGGTACGAAAAAGTATCTGAACCTTTTGGAATTTCTCACATTTCTGCATAAAATCACCATCAAATGTTATCTAATCTTTGTCAAAATCACACAGATGAAAAAACAGTGTCTGCTTTCACTAAAACCACCCAAACATTTATAGGTTTTCATATTTTAATGAGGATAGCTTGCAAGCAATGACAGAAGGGGGAGGAATAAGTAACTGAACCATCACATTTAATATTTTGTGCCCCCCTCCCCCCTTTGGCATCAATAACTTCAACCAGACGCTTCCTGTAGCTGCAGATCAGTCTGGCACATCGATCAGGACTAAACTTGACCCATTCTTCTTTACAAAACTTCTGTAGTTCAGTCAGATTCTTGGGATGTCTGGCATGAATCGCTGTCTTGAGGTCATGCCACAGCATCTCAATGGGGTTCAAGTCTGAACTTTGACTTGGCCACTCCAGAATGTGTATTTTGTTCTTCTGAAACCATTCTGAAGTTGATTTACTTCTGTGTTTTGGATCATTGTCTTGTTGCAGCATCCATCCTCTTTTTAGCCTCAACTGTCTGACAGACGGCCTCAGGTTTTCCTGCAAAACATCCTGATAAACTTTTGAATTCATTTTTCCATTAATGATTGCAAGTTGTCCAGGCCCGAGGCAGCAAAACAGCCCCAAACCATGATGCACCCTCCACCATGCTTCACGGTGGGGATGAAGTGTTGATGTTGGTGAGCTGTTCCATTTTCCAAGTGCCTTTTTGCGAACATTAAACGAGCAACAATGTTTTTTTTTTTTTTTTAGACAGCAGTGGCTTCCTTCTTGGAGTCCTCCCATGAACACCATTCTTGGCCATTGTTTTACATATAGTTGATGTGTGCACAGAGATATTGGACTGTGCCAGTGATTTCTGCAAGTCTTTAGCAGACACTCTAGGGTTTTTTTTTTCCCTCTCTGAGTATTCTGCGCTGAACTCATGGCGTCATCTTTGGTAGACGGCCACTCCTTGGAAGAGAAGCAACAGTGCCAAACGCTCTCCATTTGTAGACAACTTCTCTGACTGTCGATTGATGAACATCCAGACTTTTAGAGATGGTTTTGTATCCTTTCCCAGCTTTATACAAATCAACAATTCTTGATCGCAGGTCTTCAGACAGCTCTTTTGAGAGAGCCATGGTGCACATCAGGCAATGCTTCTCATCAAGACAAGTCTTACCAGGTGTGGGTTTTATAGTGGGCAGGGCATTTTTAAGCTACTCATCAGTGATTGGGCACACACCTGACTTAAATTGTTTGGTAAAAATTGGTTTCAATTGCTCTTTAAGTCTCCTTAGGCAGAGGGTTCACTTACTTATTCCTCCCCCTTCTGTCATTGTTTGCATGCTGTCCTCATTAAAATATGAAAATCTATAAATGTTTGGGTGGTTTTAGTTAAAGCAGACACTGTTTTTTTTCATCTTTGTGATTTTGACAGAGATCAGGTCACATTTGATGGTGATTTTATGCAGAAATGTGAGAAATTCCAAAAGGTTCAGATACTTTTTCATACCACTGTAATACTAGAGTCAAATTGTTTCTTCTTTGAAAGTTTTGGCAGGAGTTCAGAAATGAATCGGTCTGCTTCTCTTCCTTGACCTCCGTATGGTGTAAAGCACGTGTCAGCCATGCCCCTCTGTCAGAGCCTAGTATTAAGTGTACTTCAGGATAATGTTTAATAATACAGTAGGCCCTTGACATTTGTGGGGGTTCGGTTCCGGGCCCTCCCGCAAATCCAGATAATCCGCGAGTTCTGTACCTGGAAGTAAAACCCCATGTATCACGTCACATGCACGAATGAGCAGCAGAAGTAAAATACTATGTATGTATTACATGTATGTTTACTTCTTAAACACATTCTATAGACTGTTTTTTTTTGTTTGTTTGTTTGTTTTTTTTTCCCCTTCCTTTCGGCTTTTTCCGTTTTCTCAGGAGTCGCCACAGTGAATCATCTGATTCACACGTTTTATTTGGCAGAGGTTTTTACATCGGATGCCCTTCCTGTCACAACCCTTTAGCAAGGGACAGAAACACGCTGATGGCTTTGCAGCCTACTCTTTACGAAAGTCAGCAATGGCTCTTTTACATGCCTCTCACCATAGACAGTGAGCGACATGGCCTGCCTTTGATAACCCAGTTAGCTACACTGGGGGATTCTATAGACAGTCTTGCTCATGAATTCAGTATTAATGTAGTAATGGTTAAGAAAAACTTTTCAATTTTTACTGTTATATTTATTGATGATAAAATATAAACATTATCCAGCATACGCATAAAAACACCTTTTAATGCATTCTCTTTATAAACATACAGCACTGTAGTTTTCAAAAATGCCCACTAGAGCAGGGGTGGCGAACACGTGGCTCTTGAGCCGCATGCGGCTCTTGATCAATAAGAATGTGTGTCTTTGCCTCTTATCATATTTCTATATACTGTGGCTCTTTGCCTCTTTTCATGTTTTTTTTTTATTATTATTTTCTTAATCTTAAAACACACTTAAATCCTTCAGAGGTTATTCAAAACAAATCTTCTTCTTCTTCTTCTTCTTTTCCTTTCGGCTGTTCCCTTCAGGGGTCGCCACAGCAAATGATCTGCCTCCATCTCTCCCTATCCTCTGCATCTTCTACTCCTACTCCAACGACTTTCATGTCCGCCTTCACTGCATCCATAAATCTTCTCTTTGGTCTTCCTCTGGGCCTTTTGCCTGGTAGTTCCAACCTCAGCATCCTACGACCAATATACTCACTATCCCTCCTCTGTACATGTCCAAACCATCTCAATCTAGCCTCTCTGACTCTGTCTCCAAAACATCTAACATGTGCTGTCCCCCTGATGTACTCATTTCTGATCCTATCCATCCTCGTTACTCCCAAAGAGAACCTCAACATTTTCATCTCTGCTACCTCCAACTCTGACTCCTGTCTTTTCCCCAGGGCCACTGTCTCTAAACCATACAACATCGCTGGCCTCATCACCGTCTTGTACACTTTTCCCTTCATTCTTGCTGATACTCTCCTATCACACATCACACGGACACTTTTCTCCATCCATTCCAACCTGCCTGCAGCTTCTTCACCTCTTTTCCACACTCTCCATTGCTCTGGATTGTTGAGCCTAAGTACTTAAAATCCTCCACCTTCTTTATCTCTGCCCCCTGTAACCTCAAAGTTCCTCTTGGGTCCTTGTCGTTCACACACATGTATTCTGTCTTACTAAGACTAACCTTCAATCCCCTCCTTTCCAGGGCATACCTCCACCTCTCTAGATTTTCCTCCACTTGGTCTCTGCTCTCACTACAGATCACAATGTCATCTGCAAACATCATAGTCCATGGAGATTCTTGTCTAACCTCATCTGTTAGCCTGTCCATCACCATAGCAAACAAGAACGGGCTGAGAGCTGGCCCTTGATGTGGCCCCACCCCCACCTTGAACCCTTCAGTCACACCGACAGCACGCCTCACCACTGTCTTACATCTATCATACATGTCCTGCACCACTCTAACATACTTCTCTGTCACTCCAGACTTCCTCATACAATACCACAGCTCTTCTCTCGGCACCCTGTCATATGCTTTCTCCAGATCCACAAAGGCACAATGCAGCTCCTTCTGACCTTCTCTGTACTTCTCTATTAACATCCTCAAAGCAAACACTGCATCTGTGGTGCTCTTTCTTGGCATGAAACCAAACTGTTGTTCTACAAATGCTGACCTCTGCCCTTAGTCTTGCTTCCACTATTCTTTCCCATAGCTTCATTGTATGGCTCATCAACTTTATCCCTCTGAAGTTGCCACAACTCTGTACATCGCCCTTGTTCTTAAAAATGGGCAAAAGCACACTTCTCCTCCATTCCTCTGGCATCTGCTCACTTTCCTAAGACCTTGTTGAATATTCTTGTCAGAAAATCTACTGCTACCTCCCTAGACACTTCCATACCTCAACTGGTATGTCATCAGGGCCAACTGCCTTTCCACTCTTCATCCTCTTCAATGCCCTCCTCACTTCTCCTTACTAATCTTTGCTACTTCCTGCTCCTCAACGGTCACCCCTTCTACTCTTTTTCTCTCTCATTTTCCTCATTCATCAGCTCTTCAAAGTACTCTTTCCATCTTCCCAGCACACTTCTGTCATCAGTCAATACATTTCCCTCTCTGTCCTTTATCACTCTAACTTGCTGCCACGTCTTTCCCATCTCTATTTCTCTCTGCTGTGCTAACCTGTATAGATCATTTTCTCCCTCCTTACTGTTCAACCTATCATACAAGTCATCATCGCCCTCTGTTTGGCCTTTGACACTGCTACCTTAAGCCTTTACGCTGTGTCTCCCTGTACTCCTGTTTACTCTCTTGGTCCTCTCAATGTCCACTTCTTCTTGGCTAACCTCTTCTTTTGTACACACTCCTGCACTTCCTCATTCCACCACCAAGTTTCCTTATCTACTTTCCTTCCAGAGGACACACCAAATACTCTCCTACCGGTCTCCCTGATCACATTGGCTGTGGTTGTCCAGTCGTCTGGAAGCACTTCCTGATCACCCAAAGCCATTTTCAACTGCTCCTTGAAGACAACATGACACTCTTCCTTTTTCAGCTTCCACCACTTTGTCTTCTGCTCTACCTTTGCCTTTTCACCTTTCTCACCATCAGTGTCATCCTGCACACCACCATCCTATGCTGTTTGGCAACACTCTCACCCACTACTACTTTGCAGTCACTGACTTCCTTCAAATTACATCGCCTACACAAGATGTAGTCTACCTGTGTGCTCTTACCTCCGCTTTCATAAGTCACCCTATGCTTCTGTTTCTTCTGGAAGAAAAGTATTCACCACAGCCATTTCCATCCTTTTTACAAAATCGATCAACATCTGTCCTTCTGTGTTCCTGTCCTGGATACCAAACCTGCCCATCACTTCCTCGTCCCCTCTGTTGCCTGCTAACATGTCCATTGAAGTCTGCTCCAATGACCACTCTTTCCACCTCTGGGGTACTCTGCATCACTTCATCTAACTCACTCCAGAATCTCTCCTTCTTCTAGCTTACATCCTGCCTGTAGGGGCATAAGCACTAACAACATTGACTATCACGCCTTCAATTTCTAACTTGAGACTCATCACTCTGTCTGACACTCTTTTCACTTCTAGAACATTCCTGACAAACCCCTCCTTCAAGATGACTCCTACTCCATTTCTCTTCCCATCCACACCATTATAAAACAGTTTAAACCCTGCTCCTAAGCTTTTAGCCTTTCTACCTTTCCACCTTGTCTCCTGAACACACAGTATGTCCACCTTCCTCCTCTGCATCATGTCAGCCAGCTCCCTATCTTTTCCTTGCATAGTTCCAACATTCAAAGTCCCTACTCTCAGTCCGAGGCTCATGCATTTCCTCTTCTCTCTCTGCCTCACGGACCGCCTCCCGCCTCTCCTTCTTGACGTCTTCGACCAACAGTAGTCCAATTTCCATCAGCACCCTGTTGGTTGACAGCACTGATGGCGGTCGTTGTTAACCAGACCTCGACCGATCCGGTATGAATTTTGTTTTGATCATTTGCATTTTTAAATGTGGCAGAAGTTTTACGCCGGATGCCCTTCCTGTCGCAACCCTCTGCATTTATCCGGGCTTGGGACCGGCATAAGGGGGAGAGACACTGGTTAGTGCCCCCCCCGCCTCATGGCTGCATTAGGTTATTCAAAACAAATAATAAATATTATTTTAAAATAATTTTGACAGGTTGGGTGTTTTTTATGCCGGGTCTAACACATAAGTGACCGCCAATCATCTGAGTGGATGACGTCGAATGCTGGGAAATTAAGTAAACATTTTCTTTGCATGCAGGCTTTACCCTCTTTGTAAAAAATGGTAAAATGCAAAGCTAAACGAAAATATGAAGATGAACATAGGACATTTCTGGGAGAATGGGAAGATGCTTACTTTTTTATTGAACGGAATGATAAATCACTCTGTTTATTATGCAGTACCACGATATCATATTTCAAGGCTTCAAATCTTCAGCGTCATTTTAGCAACTCCATGCTAATATTGACACGGAATTCCCCAACGGTAAAAAACATCACTCAACATGATTGTGTGAATATTTCAATATTCATCAATTTATATTATACAGGCCACATCTATGTATCTGAAGTGTGTTTAGTAGTTGTGTGTGTCAGAGTAAGGGAGAGAGAGAGAGAGGTGCCTGTGTGTGTGTGTGTGTGTGTTTGTGTGTGATTGTGTTTGTGTCTGTCTTGGCAGGTCAACACATGGTGTGGTTCTTTAACTCTCACAGTTAAAAAGTTTGGCTCTTTGTGTTTCAAATTTGTTTGCCACCCCTGCACTAGAGGAACATAATGCATTAGGCATGACATGACTGAATTCAGGTATTAACTGCATTAAGTCCGAGCAGCTCAGCCACGCCTCCCAGCCGGAGCCGGAGTACAAAACAGAGTTTTAGAGTGATAGACTAAGAGGCATTACAAACCAAAGAAGCGGTGATGTTGATGTGAGTTAGTCCTCTGGCGCAGAGGTGAGCATGCTTTTGTTTATTGGGAGTAAATGAGAATGGTGAATTCAGGTGTGTGCTACCAAGCAGCTCAGCCACGCCCCTCAGATAGTAAACAGTTCGAGGCACAGCGGCAAAAGTCAAAATCCCCCAAAACACAGACCATAACAAAAAGGTCATAAAAGAACAAGAAATGTAATAAATTTGATAAAAAAAACACAATGAGAAACATGCTACACCACAGTAAATAAAATATAACACACAAACATTTTAACCATTATCTTAGGTCGGTCTGTCTGTCTTCCTTTCGGCTTTTTCCCTTTTACTCGGGAGTTGCCACAGCGAATCATCTGATTCGCACGTTTGATTTGGCAGAGGTTTTTTCTTTTTACGTCGGATGCCCTTCCTGTCACAACCCTTTTAGCAAGGGAGAGAAACACACTGACGACTTTGCAGCCTACTTTTTACGAAAGTCAGCAATGGTTCTTTTACATGCCTCTCACCATAGACAGTGAGGGGCATGGCCCGCCTTTGATAACCCAGTTAGCTGCACTGGGGGGACAGTGACAACCTTGTGGAGAGTGGAACTCGAACCCCCAACCTTTGGATCAGTGATCCAGTGCCCTATACCACTAGCCCACCACTGACTAATAATTGAAAAAGACTTTAATAGTGGAGTGTTTTACAACAGTTCAGACTATTATTGCTGTTCAGCAATGATGTGACTTCATACGACATAACTCACATTGCAGTGTTTGTGACGGGAAGCGTGTCCCAGTTTTGGCAATCAGCTTGTCTGCGGGTTGAAGTTTTTCCATGTCTGTGCATTTGTGTTTTGCTTGCCAGCTCTGCTTAGCTTCTTGCACATGAGCTGATCAAAACGAGGGAAGTTTACCTCTTTACCCATAAACAACTCACGCAGGCTGTTGAATATAATCCAATAAAATTAGAGTTTCAAGGTATCGGCCCCGCCCACACACTGGAGTACAGAAAGGAAATAGATGCATTGATTGAAATGCGTGAGATTTATTTATGTTTTTGTTTTATTTGATGCCTTTTTTCAGTATTTTTATTTAAAGGACCGTGAAATTATGTATTAGTTATTCTGCTAAGAAAGGCCACCTGATTTATGAGAGCCAGATGCAGTCATCAAAAGAGCCACATCTGGCTCACAAGCCATAGGTTCCCGACACCTGCTATATGTTTATAATGCACAATAAATTGAAAATTTAACAGATGTTAATATGTTTATTATAAATGTCAATACGTTCCTTTTGTTTACACCTAAATAAATCATTCCAGACTAAAAACCATGCACACGAGTCCAAAGCACAGTGATTATAACTTTAAAACTGTTAAGCCTGGGGTGTGTGTGTAGGACCCAGAGATGCAGGAGACCAAAAGAAGGTTCAAACGATTTATTAAACACTAGGAATAGTAAATTACGGGAATACTAAGTCAAGGGGACTGGTTGAGCACGAAGCAAGAACCAGGGGTCAAAGAGAAAGCCGAGGAGCAGAATCACGGGGAAAACAATCTTCTGACATCGGAGGGAAGCGCGCCGCTCCCATTTATAGCTGGCTGCTTGCTGATTGCAGATAGGGACTAGGGGCGCTCTGCTTGGAACTCGCCTACGGCAACTGCCACGCCCCTCACCAGCACCTGCAATGATTAAAGTAGAGTTAATTCCGCCAGCCAGCACAGACCATAACAAAAACTTTATTACATGAACATAAACCAGAAATAATAAATGAATGAACTGGAATAATTTATAGTGGAAATGACTTAAGTGTTCCACAAGTCTTCCGTGTTATCCGCAACCATTCAAACCCTACAAACGTTACGCATGTATTCCGCAAACCTTCCGTGACTATCCCGTGGGAAAACTGTGGCCGTTTTTGACCATCCAGAAGAGGGAGGAAGGCTCGCGGGACGGTCAAGGAACACTGGCGGAATAAACGGAATGATCACGGAACGTTTGAGGAAATGACAATGTTTACGGAACGACTGAGGAACCTAAGGGAACACTGTCGGAAGATTTTTCCGTGAACATGCTTTTGAACATGTTCAAAAGCACATTCGCAGAAGATTTTGGCCTGACGGAAGCGGAGAAATACATTCGGAATCATACGGAAGATGATGGAACGACATTTTTGATTCCGCGGGTCTGCCACGCTCCAGTGAAATCGGGGTGTTAATGAATCTTACTTTAGGGTGGTATATACTGACCCAATATCATATCTCAAAAAGTAGAGCCCGTCAACAGTTTTGAACACCAGTCTCATTTCCAGGTGTATAAAATTAGAAAAGTTTGTCTATATTTCATTTAGCAGCATAATTGGTGTAGACAAGTAATAAATACATGGGTGCAAGTTTTCCAGCATGTGCCAGAAGCGCCGGTTTTTCAGGACTGAATGTAATATTTTTTCCAAATCGTGTAAATCCGTTGAAATTTCCTTTGGGGGGGGGGGGGGTAATCCTGGTATGTTCATCTTGGTGGCTGTGTAGGCGGTTCGTGTTACTGGCTCGGTTCACAGTACTGCATGACAGTGTGTCCTTTCTTGTGGTGTGATTTTCACAATAGAACTCATAACATCGGTAATTCGATCTACCATGCTTACTTGCACAGGTCGTATGGCTGTGACAAACCTGCTGAGGTTGGGCAGTGCAATCGCTGTTGATTCCATGAAAGCACGTTGCATGATGGAAAAACGAACATCTCAATATCCCACAATTCTTTGGTACTGGTTATAATAGTGTTTTTGACTGGCTCACTCGAACTTCCCATCCAATGAAATCACCGCGCGTTGTTTTGGTTAGCCACATGTGACATTATTAGAGAAAGCTAAGCCCAGAATGATTGTTGTAAATTATGAAGCTGTAGCTGTCATCCAAACTGTTTTAAGGAAAACAAGGATGAAAAGCACAGATCTCAGAGCCTCTACAGCAATGTAGAACTCATGCATCAGCGCTTTTGCCACATACAAGAAACATATAAAACAACTGAAAGAATAAAAAAGAAAAAGCATAAAGAAAAACTGCAGACATATGTACAGTTACTGAAATTAGAGAAAGCAAGGAGGGTTGCAAAATTAATGAAAAACCGAAACCAGAAAAGAACGATAACTTGCAGCTCTGCTGGTGATTCACATCAGTGAAAAAGAATCAAGACAAAGTGACAGCTATAATAATTTTGTGACAGATATTTTGTGAGACTATAACTGTCATCAAAAATTTTATATTTTGACGAGAGTATTACATGTAAGTATTCAATGATCTGATATAAGTACTATGAAGTAATAGATGAAATAGTCTTCGTGTTTATTTTTGGGTGTTGATATAACTGAATATATATTCTTTGCAGAATTCATTAAAGTCATCAAGTGTTGCAATTTATCATGTCTTTATTGATTTGATTACCTACCAAATAAAAAATGAAATTCAAAATTGTAAGCTTTTTAATTTTTACAGTTTGGTTATTTATAGCCTGTAATGGATCAAAACAAACATTATTTATGATCAGGCATATTTTTGGTTGAAGGAAAAAAATTCAACTACTTGTCCTCAAAAAATTAGCATATTGTGATTAAGTTAATTATTTTCTGTAATGTACTGATAAAAATTAAACTTTCATATATTTTAGATTCATTGCACACCAACTGAAATATTTCAGGTCTTTTATTGTTTTAATACTGATGATTTTGGCATACAGCTCGTGAAAACCCAAAATTCCTATCTCAAAAAATTAGCATATCATGTAAGGGTAGTCTAAATGAGCTATTAACTTAATCATCTGAATCAACCAATTAACTCTAAACACCTGCAAAAGATTCCTGAGGCTTTTAAAAACTCCCAGCCTGGTTCATTACTCAAAAGACTGCCGACCTGACTGCTATCCAGAAGGCCATCATTGACACCCTCAAGCAAGAGGGTAAGACACAGAAAGAAATCTCTGAGTGAATAGGCTGTTCCCAGAGTGCTGTATCAAGGCACCTCAGTGGGACGTCTGTGGGAAGGAAAAAGTGTGGCAGAAAACTCTGCACAACCAGAAGCAGTGACCGGACCCTGAGAAAGATTGTGGAGAAGGGCTGATTCCAGACCTTGGGGGACCTGTGGAAGCAATGGACTGGGCTACAGGTGCCGCATTCCCCAGGTCAAGCCACTTTTGAACCAGAAACAGTGGCAGAAGTACCTGACCTGGGCTACAGAGAAGCAGCACTGGACTGTTGTTCAGTGGTCCAAAGTACTTTTTTCGGATGAAAGCAAATTTTGCATGTCATTCGGACATCAAGGTGCCAGAGTCTGGAGGAAGACTGGGGAGAAAGAAATGTCAAAACGCCTGAAGTCCAGTGTCAAGTACCCACACTTAGTGATGGTCTGGGGTGTCATGTCAGCTGCTGGTGTTGGTTCACTGTGTTTTATCAAGGGCAGGGTCAATGCAGCTAGCTATCAGGAGATTTTGGAGCACTTCATGCTTCCATCTGCTGAAAAGCTTTATGGAGATGAAGATTTTCGTTTTTTCAGCACGACCTGGTACCTGCTCACAGTGCCAAAACCACTTTACTGACCATGGTATTACTGTGCTCAATTGGCCTGCCAACTCTCCTGACCTGAACCCCATAGAGAATCTGTGGGATACTGTGAAGAGAAAGTTGAGAGACACCAGACCCAACACTGTGGATGAGCTTACGGCCGCTCTCAAAGCATCCTGGGCCTCCATAACACCTCAGCAGTGCCACAGGCCGATTGCCTCTATGCCACGCCGCATTGAAGCAGTCATTTCTGCAAAAGGATTCCTGACCAAGTACTGAGTGCATAACTGAACATAATTATTTGAAGGTTGACTTTTTTTGTATTAAAAACACTTTTTTAATTGGTTGGATGAAATATGCTAATTTTTTGAGATAGGGATTCTTGGTTTTTCTTTACTTTTTTGCCAAAATTATCAGTACTAAAACAATAAAAGGCTTGAACTACTTCAGTTGTGTGTAATGAATCTAAAATATATGAAAGTCTAATGTTTATCAGTACATTGCAGAAAATAATGAACTTTATCACAATATGCAAATTTTTTGAGAAGGACTAGTATATGTGAGATTTAATAGGAACCGATACCTGACTCTTCAATGAAATGTAGTGGTGTACAATATATATATATATATATATATATATATATATATATATACACATTTTAAAAAATATTGTCCAGAAAGTGGTCAGTTGGTAGTTGTTAGATTGTTCAACAAAATATCGTATTTGACGTAATAAGTGCCCTGCTCCAATAAGCCACCCCAATGCTTTTGATCTTACGTCTAATAACCGCCCATGTGTACTGGGAGCAAAATCGTAGATAAATCTTACCAATTTTATTCGACCAGTCTCTGTAACAGTAAAATGAGGCGTTCACTGCCTGTAAAAGTGAGTTTACATGGTATTTCAAGACCCCCTGCCACTGGGGAATGTCTGTGATGTTCATCAGTAACGACACATTTGATTGTTCCGCTGTGCTTTAAAAAAACAGGAAAGTATTTTGCTGTGTTTTCTTAGTAAATGTACAACAAGATGAACCATTAGAAACTGCTAAAGCAAAACTATGGGATGCTCTGAATGAATGGAGCGATGAGCCAGATATGGACCTATCAGAAAACTAACTTCATACATTTAAAGATGTGCCTGGCCTTGTGCTTTTCAACGTGCCATGTGCTAAAGTTGACCTTTGTGCTGATTGGTTCAATGTGTGCCATGTGCTAAAGTTGACATTCATGTTGATTGGCACTTCAGGAGAAAACATGAAAACCGGGAGGGAACATTAAATTTTTTTTTTTTTTTTTAATGCTGTTTTCTATTTATTTTCAGCTTTCATGTAAGTAATTTGGTTGATACCAAAAAATGAATAACTCAAATACCAGTAAAACTCTTTTATTGTTATGTTATTATTCATGTTTCCACCTCTATGGTAATAAGCACTTACTGTTCCACTCTGCTGGTAAACATTTTAATAAGTGCCCACCCATTCCAATTTTTTTATCACGTCGAATACTTTGTCTTGTAATTTTATTTTTTTTGTCATCTTTATTTTGCATATATATATATATATATATATATATATATATATATATATATATATATATATATATATATATGAATTTGCAGATTGTTTATTTGCTGTAAATGTTGGTAAAAGATTGCATGATTGACAACCATTTTAACTTGTAATTTAAACATTTTTCAAACTCCACGGGATGGGGGGGGCAGCTTTGGATGCAGAGCCCCCCCGGCATACCCGTCTGACTATGTCAGACTTTTCAGGTTTTTCAGACTTTCCAACTTGTACCCATGTAAATGGCACGAATCGATCAAAGTCCTGAACATGTTAACTTGGGCCCAGATGACATCATTCTAAGTTACTCATAAGTTTAATACAGTGAGTGTGCTTTTGAACCTACGTATAAGTTATACCAACGAATGCCAGGTGTGTTGCCACCTTATATAACTTATGAACGATGGTAGTCTAAGTAATGCAGCACTGCATTCCCGATGATTGATCACATGTTGTAGACTATGAAAAGCTGCCGATTGCTGACCTGAATCAGATCCTATACTAGACATAGCATTAGTAACAGCCATCATGCCGAAGAAATTGATGAGGTCGTGTACAGCTAGCGTACAGCTAGTACATATTCTCGTCTCAGTCTTGTCGGATCTTCCATCTCTCGGATAACATGGACGTCTGCTCCCCATGCAGTCTTCAGGGATACTGACCGGTTCCTCGTTGAGCCCCATTTTATGTACCAGTCCCCCTAAATGCTACCAATATTCCAATAATACACTAGCGGTAAGGTCAAAAGATGTTCAAAGTTCTGTGGCTGCCCGGAAACATGTCCGATATGTCTACATATGTCAATATATATGCCGCAGATACGTTCAATGACAATTTCTCATGTCAGCATAAGTTCTGCAATCGTTAATATGTGACAGTGGCCTCAGTAATTTAAAATGAGCCCAAGCTGCCCCATTTACACTTTATTTTCCTTTTTCTCCACTGAAACTAATCCTGGAGTGGGTGTGGAACCAGGGGCATCTTTCTGCTCTGGATGTCTAGAAGAGCATTTTCCAGTTCCTATTTTTTTTTACACTAGGTATACAGTCGAAGTCTGTGGAATTAAGTGTGGAAAAGAGTATGCTGCCCTCACGATTATGCAACAGCTAGCAATGTAGAATTGGCTAACATAACACAGTACTTTTTGAATGGCTGATGAAAGCACTGGGGTTGTGACTCTTCTCATCCCGTCCCTTTGGACGAGTCTCCACTACTCTTTGACGCCAATCCAGTTGCTTTGACCTGCCTTTAATATGTACAATCACTAGCATCCATGTGGGTGCTTCCAGTCAAGGCTCAGAATCCTGTACCACTTTTATTTTATGACCTATCGAAGACGAATGAAGACTGAGGTGTTTATTACACAAGCACATCCGTCTCATCTGACAGGAATGCTGTGCATGGTTCTGGGTCCAGGCCTTTTAGACAGCATGAGATCAAATATTAAAAGGCTTGTTTCTGTGTGTGTGTGTGTGTGTGTGTGTGTGTGTGTGTGTGTGTGTGTGTGTGTGATGCGATGCTGTCTACAATTACCATGGTGTGTCTCTCTACATGTGCTTGTAGCTGCCTGTTCGTGCATGTCCTTTAACCCAGAGACCCGAAGGCTTTCAGTTGGGATGGACAATGGAGTCATTTCTGTAAGTGGGTACAATGGGTTGTGTGTGTGATGTGTATGTGCTGAGGGGTGTAAGTGTGTGTGGCTGAGAGGTGTGTGTGTAGTGTGGATGTGCTGAGGGGTGTGCGTGGGTGTGTGTGTGTGCGCTGAGAGTTGTGTGTGTGGTCGGGGGAGTTTGTGTGCGTGTGTGTGTGTGTGTGAGTGTGTGTGTACGATGTGTGTACGTTTATTGCGTGTGCATAACTTGTTTATGTTTACAGGAGTTCACAGTTTCTGAGGATTACAATAAGATGACTCCAGCTCGCTCCTATCAGGGTGAGAAGGGTGAATATCATCAGAGTGCATGATCGTGTGAGTATCATTACCTACTGTTGAACTGTGTGTGTGTGTGTGTGTGTGTGTGTGTGTGTGTGTGTGTGTGTGTGTGTGTGTAGCTCATCAGGGTGCGGTGACAGTGGTGTTGTTTGTATTGGAGGTGGAGTGGGTCCTGAGCACAGGACAGGATAAGAACTTTACCTGGCATTGCTCAGAGAGCGGACGTCAGTTGGGGAACTACAGGACTGCAGCATGGGTTACTGGACTTCAGTATCCTTCTCTCACACACACACACATAAAAAGAGAGTGAGACTCAAACACAGTGTCTTAAATAACTAACATAGAAAACTTTGTTCTCAAGTGTATTTAACTGATTTGGAGATTTGCTGTCGTGTGTGTGTGTGTGAGAGAGAGAGAGAGATTTTTGAGTGCATGCAAGTGCTTACATCGAAAAGTCCTGAAGCAAGTAGTGTGCTCTAAGACACCGTGACTCCTCCGAATACACTAGCCGAGGACTCAAACGCTGCACACTTCTCATACACAGTGCTTGACCTCTGGGCTATGAGAAAGAAGTGCGTGTGCGAGAGTGTGCGATGGCTGATACGAGTGACTGCCACACTGTGTATAACTCGGCCTTTTTCTCAGTCTTCAGTGTCCCATGCTTGTAAAAGATGGAACATTCCCAAGGCTCTGCTTCTAAAGACTAAAACTTATACTTGCACCCTTAGGTCTCTGTCGTCCTCTTTTTCTTCCCCCCCATATATCTCTCGCTCTCTCTCTCACACACACACACACACACACACACACACACAGAGACACACACACACACATGGAAATAGCTTGCAGAACAAACAGAGGGCTGTGGTGTGTCAGTCTCTGATGTGTATTTTTGTTCCTGAGCGAGCTGTGTGTCAGGTTTGATGTGGAGACTAGACATGCATTTGTGGGGGATCAGTCAGGTCAGGTGACTATTCTGAAACTGGAACAAGACAACTGTAGCCTGGTCACTACCTTCAAAGGCCATACAGGTGTACAAATACACACACACACACACACACACATTGTGTCAACTCAGAATCGCCATAAGGAAATGTGTTTTGTCCACTTTAAGGGTTCATTAACCGTGAATAAATGCTGTCTTTATGTTACTTCTGCTTTTGTGTGTGTGTGTGTGTGTGTGTGTGTGTGTGTGTGTATGTGTGTAGGAAATCTAACAGCCCTGTGTTGGGATCCAGTCCAGAGGATTTTATTTTCAGGAAGTTCAGATCATTCCATCATTATGTGGGACATCGGGGGTCGTAAAGGCACAGCTATTGAATTGCAGGGACACAAGTGAGGTTTATGAACACACGTAGATACACACACACTCACACCTGAAGTTTTTTTTTTTTTTTTCCCTTTTTTTAAAGTGCATCATGTTGTTGTACGAGTTAAT